>SRMA01026305.1:90472-264993 GCA_007224835.1 Danionella cerebrum | reverse complement strand
GTTCTGCTGCTTCAAGAACTGGAAGACTTTATGTGATCAATGGAACCGCGAATTCTGCGGTGTACCAAAATATCCTAAAGGAGAAATGTCCGGCCATCCGTTCGTGACCTCAAGCTGAAGCGAAGTTGGGTTCTGCAGCAGCACCATACCAATAGAAAAGTATAGTAGTGGTAGTGTGATGGTCTGGGGCTGTTCTGCTGCTTCAGGAACTGGAAGACTTGCTGCTGGAACCATGAATTCTGCTGTGTACCAAAATATCCTAAAGGAGAAATGTCCGGCCATCTGTTCCTGACCTCAAGCTGAAGCGAAGTTGGGTTCTGCAGCAGCACCATACCAATAGTAAAGTATAGTAGTGGTGGTGTGATGGTGTGGGGCTGTTCTGCTGGTTCAGGAACTGGAAGACTTGCTCCTGGAACCATGAATTCTGCTGTGTACCAAAATATCCTAAAGGAGAAATGTCCGACCATCTGTTCCTGACCTCAAGCTGAAGCGAAGTTGGGTTCTGCAGCAGCACCATACCAATAGTAAAGTATAGTAGTGGTGGTGTGATGGTCTGGGGCTGTTCTGCTGCTTCAGGAACTGGAAGACTTGCTGCTGGACCCATGAATTCTGCTGTGTACCAAAATATCCTAAAGGAGAAATGTCCGGCCATCTGTTCCTGACCTCAAGCTGAAGCGAAGTTGGGTTCTGCAGCAGCACCATACCAATAGTAAAGTATAGTAGTGGTGGTGTGATGGTCTGGGGCTGTTCTGCTGCTTCAGCAACTGGACGACTTGCTGCTGGAACCATGAATTCTGCTGTGTACCAAAATATCCTAAGGGAGAAATGTCCGACCATCTGTTCCTGACCTCAAGCTGAAGCGAAGTTGGGTTCTGCAGCAGGGAAAGGATTCGAAGCACACCAGCAAGTCCACTTTTGAATGGCTGACGAAAAACAAAATGAAGACTTTGGAGTGACCTGGTCAAAGTCTTGACCTGAATCCAATTGAGATGCTGTGGTATGACAGTTCATGCTGGAAAACCCTCCAATGTGGCTAAATTACAATTGTCCAACGAAAATTTGGCCAAAATTCCTCCACAGCGCTGCAAAAGACTCATTGCAGGCTATCAAAAACGTTGGATTGCAGTTGATGCTGCTAAGGGTGGCCCAAGCAGTTATTAAGTTTGCTGTGCAAACACTTTTTCACACAGAGCTACGTAGTTTGGAATTTTGTTAATAATAAAAACCATTTCACAACCGTATTTGGGTCGTCTTTGACTGTGTTTGATAATTCGAAACATCAAATTTGACAAACATGCTAAAAAAAAAGAACAGATCAGTATTGGGGCGACACTTTTTCACACCGCTGTATATTGTAGTCCAGTCAAGTGTATGTTTGGATCCTTTGAATGAGTGAGTACATCTCTGTTGTGTTGTATTGTGTGTTCACCAGGTCCGTTGTGCGCCTTGCTGCCAGTCTCTTAACTAAACTAGTGGACAGCCTTGCACCGAGCATTACTAGTGTTTTAGTGCATGGCAAGCAGGTAAGTGGAAAACTGGAGCAGGGGCATAATTTGTTGATATTACACCGCAGTTTAAACATGTAGTCTGGGAATTCCCGCAATGTTTTAATGTTCACTGATTATAAAATGTAATTAGCACTAAATCTTCAGGTTTAATGCCAAAGTCACGATGGACTCCTCTTCCTTTTCAACACCAGGATAACCACCAATGACATCAATTATATGCAAAATCTAACCTGCCTTCCTCTCATTTGTTGCTTAATGTCCCCCAGAAATCCTGCAACCATCCCATGCACATTACCTTTCATCTGCTTCTGTGCTGAGACAAACGTTACGTGTGCTGTGGAGTGTTTATTTAATGAACTGCTACTGTTTCCCCGGCGTTGTCCTGTTTAGCTCCTGGTGGTGGTGGTGAAATGATTCATCAGAGCAGCACGCTAGCTGTGAATCTGCATATAAATTGCATCCTAAGGGCCAAAAGTTGTGTGTAAGATAAATGGGGACGTTTTGGGTTGAAAATGGGTCATTTTCTGCATATAGGAGCGCCCTGAGCTGACCTGAATTATAGAGTCTTAGGTGGAGTCCTTTTTTATGTGCATCCTACTCGGAGAGTATTTGCATAAATTAGCGTGGCAGAAACATAGTGATGTCTCCTTGGAATTCTTGGAGAGTGGCAAAAATTCCATGCACAGTTTGACAATACGGGAACAGATCCTTCAGGCAATCTAGTTTCTCCCCTGTAAACATGCCTGTTTGGAATTAATGTGGCCCTTTGATTGGCTGCAGCCATTTCTTTAAATATATCTCAACCTTTTAAGGAGTGGGAGGTGGAGATTTACACCAGCTGAGCCCTCGGAACCTCACTTGGAGTAATAGAAGATGAATGAATGACAAAGAAATGGACTTTTATTAGACTTATAAGAAACATTTTATTAGGTTTTGAAACTTGCTTTGGATTAAATCTTGATTTTTGTGTGTACAGAAGAGAACAAAAACCTTAAATAATGTGTTTTTTTATTCCATTTTTTATTCCTTTTTTACACGTGTAGGTAATGATGACCAAATCTACTGTTGTGCTCTTAAGTTAAATTCTAATTTCTTGGCCATTTTTCAGAAAACATGAATGGTGTTCCAAAATGATTTTTTTCCACTCATTGCGAAGTGATTTTTTCCAAGCACTTGGAAGAGGTTGGGTGATATTATGATTTAAAATGAGTAAACACAGTTTTTTGACAATACATGGTCTCAACCAGCCACTAATCATGAGCGGTGAAAAGTTTTTGCATGATTATTCGTATTTTCTGAAAAATGTCCAAGAAATCTAATGTTTTTCTTAATAAACCTTTGAGCACAATTGTATTTTACTAGGCTAAAAATAAGTTCCGCGGTCAAAACATGGAAAATGCAACTAAAAAGAACTCTACAGTATGAACAAAATAGTTAGTAAATAGAAGAAATACAAAGAAAAGGTGTGAGACTTACATCAAGTGTATATTGTATCTTTTGATGTATTTTGAAAATATAATTTTTTGCAGGTGACGCTTGGTCTCTTTGGTCATGAGGAGATTGTGATCTCAAACCCTCTGTCTCCAGGGGTGATTAAAGACATCATCTACAGCAAATGCAGCCCTCATGGAGAAAGAGAGGCTGTGCTGCAGCAAGAGCTTGTCATCCATATTGGCTGGATCATCTCCAACAATCCAGAGCTATTCAGTGGCATGCTAAAGATCCGGATAGGGTATGGAATTACCTCTTCTCTTAGATGAAGGCTGAGAATCACTTCAAATGGATAGTAGCCAATGGTTTGATTGTCTCCAGAAACCAAAAAAATAGCAAAGATTTTAAAGTAAAGGTGCAGCCAGTTCACATTGTAGGGATAAAAATGTAGGGTCCTTTGTAAACCATGTTGATTACTAACCATTAAATCATCAAAGTTACAGGAATCCTGGTTATTTACCTTCATATTAGTGACTTATTTTGTTTGTTTCCCTCACACACTCCCCTCCGACAACTCTCACTTATTCAGATATGGAATAAATCTTCCAAATCGTACTATTTCACTGTAGCATGACCCCCCCCCCCCCCCAAACTATCTTAATATAGCATCGTAATCTCAAAATCTCTAGTCTTCGATTCTGAATTTTTGAGTTTCCTACAACATCAGGTGGATTGTTCAGGCTATGAAGCATGAGTTGAAGATTCGAGCTGGAGATTTGCCACCTCAAGACATCTATCAGTTGTCCCCTAGTGATGTCAAACAGCTCCTCCTGGATGTCCTCCAGCCCCAGCAGACTGGCAGGTGAGGAATGACAAAAAATATGTTCGATCTGTGGCAATTTTACAAACAAATCCATAATTTTGCAAAAAAAAATGGACATGATCATAGTTTCCCCCAAACCTATCCAAACTGAGCGTAACTCTTAGTGTTGTTGCTAAAAAAACACACACATCTGCAATATTTTTTGATAAACAAGGACCTAAAAAGGTGGCGTAAGTGTACAGAAACTCACCCGTTCCATGCACACCCCGACTGAAGATTGAGCACTTGTTCCAATCTGCTGTTTTGGACCAAACCAAATTTGTGAGAAAATCAACCTAAATGCATTTACATTCATTTTTAATGCTTGGTTTATGCTTAAATTAAATGTTTTGTGAGTCAAGTTATCATTTGCTCTATTTTCCAGCAAAAATATGTTAAAAATGGTGTATCTAGAGAATATTTTTGCCAATAGTTACCTCATAGTTCCAAGCTTTAGATTTCAGCATATGATGTGTTATTTTGTAAGTAATTAAGTTGATTCCATTTTTAAAAATGCACACAACGCAACAAGTAATACACCAACCCAAGCAAATTTAAAAAGCAGAACATATCAGGAGAGCAACAGTAATCCAATGCTGCCTTAATTCCAAGCCGAGGGGCAGCCACTGCGAAAACATTTTTAGTTTCTTTTCATAATCAACATTGCTCCTAAAAATGTGGGCCATTGATTACAAACAAGATTTGTTACATTACACAAACAATAAAGTGATTTTCCATCCGGCATCCCGGCACTAAAATAGGTTTTTCTTGAAGAATAGACAAAGATAGATGCTGCAATCTGTCGCCAACTTGTTCATTCCATGCCAAGAAGGCTTGGTGTCATCCCTTATAAATCACAAACTCATACAAAATACTAGATGTAGTAGTTTTTGTTGCAGGTTATATTACTTGTTACTTGAGTCTTTGTGTTTTAAGTTGTTTCACTAAGTAAGTCAAGTTTTGGAGTTAAATCAGAGTCAATAAAACTTGTGAAAAGTTTGTAGTCTTTGTCCATTGAACTTTTAAAGGGGTAGCTAATATTCTGTTTACATTTCTCAGTGACAAAACAAGATTTGTTGCAGTGTTTTCCAAATTGTACCACCCCTACAACATACTCTACAGTCTAAACCTGTTTGAAATCAATGACACCTCCTAAATTCCTATAGGTCATGGCTTAATAAGCGTCAGATCGATGGCTCGCTCAACCGAACACCTCTCGGCTTCTACGACAGAGTTTGGCAAATTCTTGAGAGAACAAGTAATGGAATCATGGTTGGTGGTAAACATCTCCCACAGGTAGATCCAAAATTTATGGATACTTTTTTTTAAGAAATGTACATCGCAACACCTTTTCTGTTGAGTAAAAAAGTTCTATATTTTATCATGCCGTTGAATGGATGTTCTCCATCTTTCTTCCTGTTGCAGCAACCTACACTGTCAGATATGACTATGTATGAGATGAATTTCTCACTGCTGGTGGAGGATACATTGAAGAACATTGTTTTGCCTGAGTATAGACAGATCATTGTGGAGGTTTGGTGCAATGACCACATTATTTTTTTATTTTTCATAAACTTTTTCTTTTTATAGCAGTTGCTGGATTTGCAGTGTGTTTTACTCTTTGCAAATGATGTCATCCAACACTATGAACTGTGTGCAGCTTTTGATGGTAGTGGCAATCATTCTCGAGAGAAACCCAGAGCTGGAGTTTCAGGAGCCTGTGGATTTGGACCGTTTGGTAAAGGATGCCTTTGCTGACTTCCAAAAAGACTGCAGCAGACTAGAGGGCTCAGGGAAACAGGTGAGGGGAATATTTTATTATGAAACGTTAAAAATATTATCCTTCAAAAAAGTGAAGTTCTAAAGAGTCAGACCTTCACTTAAAATGAATGTGTATTTTTTACTTGAAATGGAGGCAGAGTATTCCATCTCTTGCTGTATTATTCATGAGTAGATATTGTCTGGAGCATAAACTATAATTTTGTTGGTGAAATTCGAAGGACCAGTTTATTTGGAGCTTTAAAAGCAAGCAGTAAAAACTTTTAAATCGCCCAGGAAATGTACCAGAATTGGAGTGATGTGGTCGTGTTTTATGGCAAGCTAAAAGATACACTGCTCTCTGCACTCACTGTGACCAAGAACGTGCGTTATGGTTTGTTTTGTATATCAGTGATCATCCATAAATATTTTAATGATATTTGGGTCGTGGTTGGTCACGTCATTTGAAAAAAGGATCTGGACTTGGAGAACTCAAAAAGATGTGAGCTTGAAAGACTGCAGAGCGTTTGGGCAAAATTTTCAAACTTTTCAAGTCTTTTGAAACTTGCAGGGTTGAAAGAGAACCTCAAGACCTGAGGGCGGATGCAGTTTTTAGCACTAAATTTGAGATCTTAAACGTATATTGGTCCTCAACCAATGGGGTTCGGGTTTATTTTGGTCCAATTTTGTAAAAAAATAAATAAATAAAAAATTCTGGCCATATCTAAAATCGTAGACAAAATATCAGGTGGGGGCTAAATTTTCACAGTCTTTTGAATCTTGCAGGGTTGAAAGAGAATCTTAAGACCTCGGGGCAGATGCAGTTTTTAGCACTCAGTATGCTCCATAAATAGAGATTTGGACTTAAACCAACAGCTATTTTGAGCTATAAAATATAAATATCAAGGGGGGGAAGCTGATAATAATGAAAATCAGATTTGTTTAAGCTGACGTTGTGTTTATGGCATGAATATTTGTGCTGATGATACTAAAATCCTCAGGAAAACATGGATGCGTTCTACAACACACCAGCCTTGGGGAAACGCAGCACGTCCAGCTACCTGACCAAGGCTGTGATGATCCAGCTGCTTCAAGGAGAAGTAAAGCCCATCAAAGACGACCCCTGCTCCGTCAGTTGAAGCAGCACAGGTCTAACCCCAGACAAACACAGTTTTGCTTAACAATGGATTGCTTTTGTCTGGAAAAGTGGGAAGATCAGAACACGTGTGACGTTTCCAGATGTTATAAGCATTTTTGACTCTTTATAACATTAGATACTTAGATGTAAACTATACGCTTATGAAAGGAGTACACGTATGTTATACAGCTACTGCACGTCTTTATTCTTTAAATGATTGACGTAGATCTCGATTGTTATGCACTTAATAGTATTAACTCTTTGAAGCAGTTATATTTTTAAATTCTGTAGTTTAAAATGTATTTCAAGTTTATTTTGTTTTGATTACAAACATGATTTTTGAAGTTTATTGTTGAGTGTTTGAATGCTTATGTAAAGAGAATGCGAATACTGAACTAATCTTGAAGAGAAGTGTTTTCTTTGTCATTGTTGAAGCTATATATAAAAAAATAAAGTGTACATGTTTTAACTCAACATGTTTTTTATGTTTATCTGCTGTAAAGTCTCGAGAGATCGACTGTAACCTTCACGGCGCCTGTGAGGGGCTGCATATGACAGCTTTTAGAGTATATCCATGTGAAACAGCTCAAAAGAAATGGAGGGAATCTTTTAATATGCTGCTGGAATCTTCCTCGGTTTGGGCTACTGTCCATCAGGGTCATCCTTCTGAGGATTCAACTGCACCTTCACAGCATCCAATCATTGATTAAATTTATCTAAACTATTACATTTTACTTGATGATGCCTTTTTAAAGGCTCTCAAGGACACCTTACATTGTAAATTATGCATAAGAACAATTAAGACACAGTAGACAATCACAAAAAAAATAAATCATAGAACTTTATAATATTAAATAGTATTTTCTCAAAAAAACGGTGTACTTCTCACTCAACAAAAAGTCAATTTATCATCTCTATCAACATCAAAAGTGACAAGGTAGCTATCTGGTGGTTACACGGCAGGTATTAGTGAATATTAGTGCTAAATAAATAAATACATTTTTATTTATTTTAATTGTAGACTATATATATGGTGGGCCTCAGAACATTTAGCTGAAGAATAACTGCGTCTTGGAGTGAAAAAGGTGGAGAACCCCTGCTCTATACCCTCAAAATAAAGGTTGTGTCTGCTGCCATCTAGTGGTTATAAACAGTACTTGTAACTGAAAACCAAGGACCAATCATTTACTTCAAGCACATCTGAGATGAATCGGAGTATTTCTTGAGAAAATCAAAACGCTTATAAGCGGCATTTCGAAATCACTCCTTTGCAAAAGTGTTTCGAAAAGGACGGTCACAAAAAGCTGCCTTTAAGTATGATTTGGATTCTGATACTAGATGTGTTCATGTGTTCACTGGATGATGACTGTGAAGAAACAATCATGTGACGTATGTTTTGTAGCATGAATTACAATTTGACATCTTACCAGAAAAATACTGTGGAATACATCAGTGATTGTTGCCTGGCAGCAAACAGATTATATCAAATAGGTTGCAATCACCTGAGAATGTTGCCATGGCAACCAGGAGCTCCTGCTGTCTTCTTCCTACGATCAGTGTCAGATGTCACAGTGAAAAGAACATAAACCCCCTGAATTTGTTTTTCAACCAAACCCTTAGTCTCCTCTGTATACACTGCAGTCTTAGCACTGCTGCATTGCAGAAACTGCTCTAAAAATGACTATTTTCAAAATTAACTCAGTTTAACATCTCTATACAGTTGTGAAATTACATTTAATCTTTGCATTATTTAACATTTCTATACCAAAAGTAGCTGGCAGATTGGGATCAATGGCATTTTATGTCCTGTAACAGAGCAAAGTTTGACCTGAAGTGAATAGAGCAAGAGAAGCAGAAATAAATGTGATTTAATTTGATATATATAGCATTTCTTAAGCAAAGTGGTAAGAAATACCCTTTTCTGGCAAGGATCAGGAGATAATGTGATTCCGATAACAGTTTGGTTCTGCTGAATTGTGGTAAAGGTTATTTATTAATGTTTTATTATCTGAAAATGTCAAACATTAAGCAGCAGCTGCAGAAGAGCAAACTTCCTGTCTCTAAAAGCAAAATGGAACCTTACACAGACTCACCTTCACGTGGGGTCTAAACTGGTTTGAAATCATGGCCTCCAACCAGCAAAACTCACTCTGCTGGTAGTTTGATGGTCACGTGTCTTGTTGGAACTTGTCTGGTGCCGTGTGCAAACTGATTTTCTTCAGACATTGTAGTAAACTTGAAAATGAGCACATTTGCATGCATTTAAATATGTTAATAAACACACTTTTTATGGTCTTGCTGGCCGTATTCTGGTGTCGTATACCAACTGAACTCTTCAGCACACCTTGTCATCATCTAGGGCCTCATGTACAAAGGCTTCCATGTGGTCCATACTAAATCTGCACACATACAAAGCTGCAAAACCAATGTATTTTTTCAGGTTCCAACAGAGATTTTCTTTGGACATTGTAGTAAACTTGAGAATGAGCACACATGCAAGAGCACAACTCCCCACTATGTCTCCTCCCTCATTTGCAGACTATGTTTATGTTTGTGAGAAAGAGAAAACATTGTTTTTTCAATGTGTTTCAAAATCACCTATTTGCAAAGATTTTGAAAAATCCAGCAACTATCGTCACAAAAAAATGGTTCATACGATTTTTAGACTCCGAGACTAAATACAGTGGTACCCCAAGATACGAATGCTTCGAGTTACGAAATCGTTTTGCGCTTCAATGTTCTTGCTCCCCTATCTCCCAGTGCAAAAAGGGTCTGATGCGCTTCAAAACACTTCAAGAACACAGCGAAACATTATGTATAGATTACTAATAATGTGCTATAACAAAAGTTAGAGGTAAGGTGTCGTAAAAGAAATAACGTTTATAACGTGGAAAGTGCTGTTCTGTAGCGCAACTTAAAGAAACCTTGTGACGCGTTTTTAGAAGCGCTCTCTCCATCTGTCTGCGCTAGTGCTTGAAACCGTGTTGGTGTTAGTAGGATGCTAACATGCAATCTCCTTCCAGGAAGATCACTGGTGAGCCTCGAACTGATAACCTTCTAACTGGAAGGCCATAGTGCTACCCACTGCGCCACCATGCCGCCATATTCTGTTTTATTATCATTTTTCACATTAACAATGTGTAGATTTAAGGATTGAAGAAACATTACTAGATTTTTCTCTGGTTTTCCATTTTTTTTTCATCTTCTTAAAATGTTGTTTCTACGGATTAGGCATTTAACATGTAAAACTTGCTTTGAGATACGAACCATACTGACCTTTTAGCCATCTTCATCTAGAAACTGCATCAAGACAATACAGAAAGTATTTGCACCAGTTCTTTGCTGGTTCTTTGCAGATTTATTTGCTCTAAAGAAGCCCTTAAGCTCTTTTTGGTTCTCTACTGGTTCTTTGTTGTTTTTGAGGTGGTGTCAAAGCACTTTGTTAGTGTAAAGAAACTGTTTTAGCCTTTTAGGTATCTGTGGTTCTAAAGTAGTTCTTTGTTGTAATGTGCTTTATACAGATGCTGGTCATATAGATTTATTTCATACATTTGATGGTTGGTTCTAAATACCACCTTTGACGATAAGTGTTATCTGGCACCAAAAAATGGTTGCCCTATGATTGAGAGCCGAAGATCCGGATTTTGTTTTACATGCATATATATGCATATATATATATATATATATATATATATATATATATGGCATACAGGTTTCATATATGAGTGTATATCCTCATACGTATTCCAATACCAAGGCAAGTGTCTGAAATACATTTTTTTTTAGGTTTGAGTGATATCTCAAATTGATGTTTTGAAGAAAAAAAATACTGTTTTTTAAACCTTATTTTGTTGTGTTCTATATTTTATGCCACTCAATGTTTTCTAAACCATTGAAAGCTAGTTGGCAGAAGTTAAGGCACTTTACTTTACTTTAAGGCAATTACAAAATGTATGAAAATGAGTTGGCCCTCAAAACTCAAACATCTCTTGCTGTGTGATGCCTTTTACAGTTCCTGTACTTCTATAGAAACAAGGTTAGTCTAATTATTCACCCTAGCAGTGAATGAGCGGGAAAGTGAGGATGGACAAATGGGCAGAGTATACATAGGGTTGTCCAGCAGATGGCAGGAGACACAGGCAAATTAAGCAAAAATATAGTATATATATATATATATATATATAGTATATATGCACCCATGGGTGATACATAAACCTTAGTGATCATTGGTGTTTGTCAAATCATATAATCCAAACAGATTATATGCTCTGTAGCTAATAAGTGTCTCACATAGCCGGTGTAGTGAAAGCCAAACCGCGGCGAGCGCCCCCATGATGCTGGCTGCAGAATGATTGCCATCCAATATATGTCTATGGGAAAAAGCTGAACTTTAAAAATTATTTCCTCGGAAAGTTCGGCATTTACACATTTTAATCATTAAATGAAAGTTAAGTATACAGTGAACAAACTTAAAAAGTTTTTTTTTCTTGGCTAAAAAACTAGGCGGGACCATGTGATTGACTGCTACGCAGAACAGAGCTGACTTACCGCAGTGTTCACGTCGTGAGAAAGATCATTTACGCTGCCAACGATTAAATTCAAAGAAGTCACTTTCAAATTCTTCTTTAAAATCACGAAATAAATTGTATGTAACAAACAACGTGCGAATGGGGCGTGTGACAGCCAGACTCAAGGCGGAGCTCTGAAACCGCGACTATTCTACCCACGCGCACACGTCAATAGCAGTCTCTTCACCAGTTCTGAAATGGCTTCATTTGAACCAAATGGCAGTAGGTGGAGTCACGTCGTGCTTGTTCTCTTAAAGTCTATGGTAGCAAGCAATGCTTTCTTTTTTTTGGACAGTAAAATACTGATTTATATTAATGAAAATTAAACATGAACATTGTACAGCTCGTTCACCTGTTTTTTCTGTGTGTTTTATTTTGAAAGTGAATTTCCATTCTGAGAATGGTGTGAAATTAAATATGATAGTTTTCCTTCTTGTCTAGATAACACCTCCTTTATATAAATAAGTCTTCCCCACACAAATTAAAAGGCTGATCTGCAACATTAAACACTAAATGATCCCTCTGGATGATTCAGTGTGGTAGTGAATGGGGGCTAACAGCAGAGTCTCCTTAGCTTGGCTTGGCTTGACAGACAGCAGCACTGGGAATTCTGGGTGATGGATGAATCTGCAGACAAATGAACTGTGAAAGTGGGACCGGGATGAACTCCACTCGTCAGAGGTCAGAGAATCAACAGGCTGCCAGAAGAGGAATGAATATGTTGTATAAACATTGCAGACATGCTGAAAGCAGTGCAATTGACCTACATTGAAGAAAATATCTGTAAAATGTGAAATATAGAGCATTTTCGCTACTAGATGAGATGTCCCAATTTACAAACAGAAGCAATCTGAAATTTTGATTGTACCCGTTGTTTACACTCACCGGCCACTTTATTAGGTACACCAGTTCAACTGCTCGTTAACCCACATTTCTAATCAGCCAATCGCATGGCGGTAACTCAATGCATTTAGGCATGTAGACATGGTCAAGACAGTCTGCTGCAGTTCAAAACAAAGCATCAGAATGGTGAAGAGAGGTGATTTAAGTGACTGGTTATTGGTGCCAGACGGGCTGGTCTGAGAATTTTAGAAACTGGTGATCAACTGGGACTAGGATTTACAGAGAATGGTCAGAAAAAGAGTAATATCCAGTTAGCAGTAGTTTTGTGGATGCAAATGCCTTGTTGATGCTAGTGGTCAGAGGAGAATGGTCAGACTGGTTCAAGCTAATAGAAAGCCAAAAGTTACTTGAATAACCAGTCGAGGTCTGCAGAAGAGCATCTCTGAACACACAGCACGTCAAACCTTTCAGCTCCGCACGTCCTTCCTGGATCAAGATACGGCACCCGAAAGGGTTAAATTATCATGCCCGTCATAGTGCTCACACAGCACAAACTCCACTCCTGCGGTACGGAGCTAAAAAATAATAATATAAAAAAAATATAGATCCAGCCAGGAGCATCGGATCAAGGCGATTAAACAATTAGAAACTAAACAAGTTTGGACCCGTCCCACCTTGCCCCGTCGCGAGAGTGCAATATAAAGTTGCCAACTCGTGTCTCCAGTCCTGGAGTTCCCTGGCTCCTTCGAACCGGCTCTTCCAGAGAAATATGTGATGTGAAGATTAGAAAAATTTTGCCTGGTCTGATGAGTCTTGATTTCTGCTGCAACAAACGGATGGTAGGGTCAGAATTTGGAGTCACCAACATGAATGCCTGGATCCATTCTGCCTTGTATCAGTCTATCGTGGCAGGTGGTGTAGAGGTTTGGGGGATATTTTCTGGGCACACTTTGGGCCCATTACCAACTCAGCATCGTCTAATCACCACAGCCTCCCTGAGTGTTGTTGCAGAACATCTCCATCCCTTTATAACCACTGTGTTTACCCATCTCTTGATGGCAGGTGAAATGAAGTTTTTTGAACATGACAATAAGTTCATTGTACTCAAATGGTTCAGGAGGTTTGCATCATAGATCCGCACAAATCTGCAGCAGCAAATCTGCTGTCATTCCAATATGGACCACCTTGCTAGACTCCATGCCATGAAGGATTAAAGAGGTCCAGCCCAGTATTGGCAAAGTGTACCTAATAAAATGGCCAATGAGTGTATGTTCAAAATTGAACACTTGTGAGTATTTCAAGCTGATTTTAGTTTGGTTTAGTGCCGGGCGATGGCAAATAAGCTGCCATCCAAATATTTTGTCTTATCCACCCTAGTATCTTCTGGATTATAATGTCGGTCTGTTAATAAATAAAAAAAATTAAATAAACTGCAATTTTGTCTTTGCTAACTATGATTTGTGCACATATAATTGTTTAACTCCAACACATCAACTGTTCAGTCACCAGTTCAAGAGTGTGATTTCTAAAGCTGATACTATATCACAATAGACAGGATGCTATTATACATTGAAATTGAAGAATTGCTTAATCCCCCAGTCTGTACACAGGCCATTTTGAGTACAGCTTCCTGAACAGCAACCTCATTTTCCCTTCCTTTTTTCATCAGAAAACGAAGTTCACACCAGGATTTACATGTGCTTTAGACAATACGAGGGATTTGATGCCATTGGAACAAAAGATTAAAGAACCCAAGCACCATGGATGCTGTTTCCTGTGAAGACATTATTAAAAATAAAGAGTGATCCCTCTAAGCCTGGCTTTGGATGAAAGATGGGGAGATTTTGGTGCATTGTGTTCTTGGTAAACAAGCAGTAGAGGACATTACCTCAGCTCACCATCAAGCGTGACAAGCTTTTTATATTTTACCAATGGTTTTTGGATCTGCAAACGTTATTCTTAAGCCTGAACTGGCTGGATTTTGTTATTTATTAGAGGGTACATCCAGTTTCCTCGCTGCCATTGAAGGAAGACAAAAAATATATATATATTTATGGATTTAGGTCCACCTGTAATCATTATGATGCCAACAGGTGGAATTTGAATAGGTTGACGAGGGATGATGCAGGATGTTCATCAGACTGTTAACATCTTGTAAAAACACTTTAAGCAAGAAAAAAGTGCAATGTTTGCTTATTTGTGTAGGTATGCTGGTATTTTCACAGGATTGGGAAATATACAGTTTAATTCACATGGAAGTTCTCAAGTATGCCAATTAATAACATCCCTACTATCAGAAACAGGAAGTCTACAGGAGCCCATCAGCAGGAGAACAGCAGACCCAGAGATGTGTCCATGGAAGATGAGGAGAGAAGAGGAGAAACCAGAGTCAAACGGAGTAGTAGTAGAAGAGACGTTGGAAATCGAGAAAATCCACAATGCAGGGGAACACAAGAGATCCAAGGAGACAGGAGACAATCACGGAGAGTCAGAGGGCGTGAACCATGAGAACACAAGAGATCCAAGGAGACAGGAGACAATCATGGAGAGTCAAAGGGCGTGAAGCATGAGAACACAAGAGATCCAAAGTTGCAGGAAACAATCATGGAGACTCAGAGGGTGTGAACCATGAGAACACAAGAGATCCAAGGAGACAGGAGACAATCATGGAGACTCAGAGGGTGTGAACCATGAGAACACAAGAGATCCAAAGTTGCAGCAAACAATCATGGAGAGTCAGAGGGCGTGAACCATGAGAACACAGGAGCTTCAAAGTGGCAGGATACAATCATGGAGAGTCAGAGGGCGTGACCCATGAGAACACAGGAGATCCAAAGTGGCAGAAAAACAATCATGGAGAGTCAGAGGGCGTGACCCATGAGAACACAGGAGATCCAAAATGGCAGAAAAACAATCATGGAGAGTCAGAGGGCATGAACCATGAGAACACAAGAGATCCAAGGAGACAGGAGACAATCATGGAGAGTCAAAGGGCGTGAAGCATGAGAACACAAGAGATCCAAAGTTGCAGGAAACAATCATGGAGACTCAGAGGGTGTGAACCATGAGAACACAAGAGATCCAAGGAGACAGGAGACAATCATGGAGACTCAGAGGGTGTGAACCATGAGAACACAAGAGATCCAAGGAGACAGGAGACAATCATGGAGACTCAGAGGGTGTGAACCATGAGAACACAAGAGATCCAAAGTTGCAGCAAACAATCATGGAGAGTCAGAGGGCGTGAACCATGAGAACACAGGAGCTTCAAAGTGGCAGGATACAATCATGGAGAGTCAGAGGGCGTGACCCATGAGAACACAGGAGATCCAAAGTGGCAGAAAAACAATCATGGAGAGTCAGCGGGCGTGAACCATGAGAACACGAGATCCAAAGTTGCAGGAAATAGTCATGGAGAGTTAGAGGGCGTGAACCATGAGAACACGAGATCCAAAGTTGCAGGAAATAGTCATGGAGAGTTAGAGGGCGTGAACCATGAGAACACGAGATCCAAAGTTGCAGGAATTAGTCATGGAGAGTTAGAGGGCGTGAACCATGAGAACACGAGATCCAAAGTTGCAGGAAATAATCATGGAGAGTCACACTTCTCATTTTGTAATTATAATTTTTAAATTTTGGTTTGATTAAATATATTTGTATAAGGGAAATAATTGTGGATAATAATACATTTCCACCACATTGAACTTTCTACAAAGTGGAAAGAGATATCTCTCTACATAGGTCTTGCATTTTGAGCCTCAGAAATACAGAAAAATGTGCGAGTACCCAAGTGCCACCACATGTGGCTGCCTTTACATTAGCCACGTTTGGGGATAGAGTTGTACACAATACTGATGTAAACTACATGGCTAAGGTGTGTGCACCTTTGCTACAGAGGTGACCGTGATATAGTATAAAGTTTCCTATATCACTATGAGTGAAGTAAACCAAACCTAGGAAGATCTATGGCTTTCCAAAGCTGAGATAGAGATTGGATCTAGTTTCTATGGTTACACTGTATGGTTGCTATAGAGGGGTCAGTGACATTTCCCAATAAGTTATATGAACCAACCCCCTGTCTCTATTATTTTCCAAAGGCAAGATATTATAAAAAATTTGGTTACTAGGGTAACCTCTTTGGTTGCTATGGAGTTGATGTCATAAAAGTTTTCATTAACCTAGCCCTTTTCTATACTGTTTTATCTTAAAAATATTTTTGTTGCCTTTCAAATTTATTTTCAATAGGCTTTATACGTAAATGTAAAATATTTTAGCCCTTCTAGAACCATGGGGTTCAAATGCATTTGAAAAATGGTTGGTGTTTTCTTGCACAGACCGATATCCTCCAATAGTTTGGTCAATTTTGAAGTTTCTACCGTTTTTTTTTTTTGTTTTTGTTTTTGTTTGAGTTGCATCTTTACTTTTTTTTTTTTTTTTTTTTGCTTTTACAAGTGTTTCCAGTGTTTCTCTGGTACCAAATTCAAGTGAGTTTTCAAGTCTGTGGATTGAATGGAGCAAGAACTGAACACATTTTAGCTCGCAGAAAGGCATTTAGGCGTTTTGGACTACTTTTTCATTCTTCCTGAAGGTACTCGGAAGCTTCTCTTCTGTGTAGAGTAGTCTTTGGTGTTATGGCAGAGTTTTTGAAACATTTCATGATTCAGCAGGTTGAAGGAGCCGCACTCAGGCATGAAGTCTGTTGGCCTGTTAGAGACCGGTTTATGGTGAGCTCTGCAGAACATGCAACTCCAAGCTTGTCGGTCTGAGAGGATGTGTATACAAGAGACAAGAGGGGCCTCTTTCCGTCCTGTGCTCATGACTTTATCTACATCAGTTCTCATCGTCGACTCAATCCAGGACTGTTGCCAGCAACCAGGATCTCGTTCTGACAGGGAATACCCCTCTCACATGACTCCCTCAGGCCCCCCATTGCCATAAATTACACAGCCCAGAGCAGGAAAGTGTGTCTACACCTGTGTTATTGGTAGACTCCCTCTAGGATGGTAAGAATGTGCTTCAAAGAAGACAACATCTGCAATATGGGAAGGTCATGGTCATGCCTGACCCACAATTGGCACCAAGCAAAGCACTCTCTTATTTCAATATTCTTTATCTTTCAGTCTCTTTTACTGTTGAGTTTTCACTCTGTTTGGACTTTTAATGTTTATAAGTCCCTCATTATCCCTAATAATAATAGCTTACGGCGGTAAACATCCAGTTTCCTAGAGGTGACAGACAGCCTAGTCAGAGGGAAACAGATACAGTTTGTGCATGTCCACACTTGAAAAGTTTGTTCAAAGAGTGATGGTGGAAACCTCTGACGGTGGCAACTACCTGTCTGGATGTAAACGAGTTCCTTAAGCTCCCTATTAGGTTCCCCATAATCCAACATTCTACATCCTGTCTTGGTTCAAAGCGAATCTTGCCTTCTCTGTATTGTTTTTGTAGATTAGTTTTACATTCTTTGAAATGGGAACGTCTGTGAAATACATTTCTGACTACACTTCAACTAGCAGTCAAAAGAGAATTAGCATTTTGTCTGCATACTATCTGAAAAAATCTCAACACTGATTATCCACATTCAAAAACAGTCTTTGCAAACTCATCTAGAATTTCAGAACTAGTTGCGCTTAAATCGACATTTGGAGTTCCAAAAGCAGCACCCCAAGTTAGAAATCTGGCTGTGATTTTAGATTCTAAACGTTTGAACAAACTTGAATATAGTAATCAGAGCAAATTACACAATTAAAATATTGGTAACACATGCCAAAATATTCAAATTTGTCTAATTCGGGTTGCTTTATCTTTTCAGACTGGTACCACTAAAGGAAATTTGGGTAATCTCTGAGAATTCTGGGGAATGTTCCATTGACTTAACATGGGGTCAAACTTTGAAGAACTGTAACACAAATTGAGAACCTCATAGAACTTTCAACTTGTGAAGGTTACCAGTCTGTGCAAGAGCATACTAGGCAGAAGTATCTGAATGATCTAGAAAGAGTTAAAACTTTACCATTGACATAATGGACCTTTGAAAGAAAATGGGAAATATCTTCAATAAAAAAAAACATCATAAAGAAAAGGGGCTTTGTTTATGTTAGTAATAGTAACTTAAAATTTTATAACATCACTAGCAGCTCCCTAGCAACCAAACTGTTTACCTTAGCAACCAAAGTGTTTTAAATCTCAGCTTGGGTAAATGATAGAGACGTGAGTTTTTTTTTTATTTCACTCAAAGTGACATTGATGTCACCGACTCCTTCATAGGAACTATACTCATCATTGACTTCTCTATAGCAACCAGATTGTGTAACCTAGGAACTAATAAAAAAATCAATGGCTTAGCTCTGAAAAGTCATTGATTAAAGGGAAAAGTTTATAGTCACTCATAGTGACAATGGGCACATTTTTTCAAAATTGTTTTAAACAACACGTTTAGAAGCTAACATAAAAGTTTGTGTGCAACCATTAGCCGTCTAAATCTCTCAATCTGGATGTTTGGAAGTCGCCATCTTGGACTTTAAAATTCTGATTAGATTATTTAAAAAGTACAAGTGCTATAATTTAAAACATTTGTAATTGTTCATTTATAACTAATGTCCCACTTTGTGCTTTTATAATTACAAACCTGTTCTTTGGAGGTACTCAGTTGCTGGGTTAGCTGCCTTTTTTAAATGTTTGCATTTGTTGGCTGTTTATGTTTCTATGCACCACATTTGGTTCAGTTCTGCTGCTAATATGGTGTTTTTTTATAAACACAAACAATTAATTATACAGAAATGACCAGTTAACTATTGCATTAATGAGAATAAAAGCCATGTATAACCAGAAGCTGCTTTATCTAATTTTTTTCTGTTTATGAGTCCCCAGACTATCACTGATTCTTACTATTGAAACACCACAATGCCATTTTTCTAGTCTTCAAAAATATGTATTAAAATTAAACCAAATGTTGTCAACACATTCACAAACCTGTGCATAAATCACCCAGAAATCAAAGACTAGAACTAAAGATGGTCTGTTTAAAACATGACATTTTAAAAACCTGCCGAGATGTTAATACGTTTTTCAACTCTTAACAGGACAATTTCAAATAAAAGGGAAGAATCTCCAACAAATTTTGTTTGTAATTCAGCATTAGAGTAAGGTTTGGGTGACAAAGCATGCGTAATTGCCTGAAGGTGTGTGTGTGTGTGTGTGTGTGTGTGTGTGTACGTTCAAGAAACCCTTGTTTTAGCAACCACAGCATCAATGTAGATTAACAGACTGTGAGTGTTGAAGTATACAGAACATAAATCAATAAAAGATCAATTTTATATCTTGTGATGTCAATCTGGGATTAGCAAAACGATGTCATCACACCAGCCACGTATCTGACTTTAGCAACCAGTGGTATTTGAACTCCTTGTTGCTACAACATGAAGGAAATCAGTGCCAATACTGCAATAAGCCAAGCACAATACCATGCCTGAGGTTGACTAATTAATGAAAATGAGGCTATTGTTTAATGTGTGTGCCTTCAGAGAAGTTAATTGCAGTTGTCAATTTAAATTGCAGATCGCATGAGAGTGTTGATTTTTACATCCAAGATCTATTGCAAAATAATTATAGCGTGAGTATCGGATAAAATTGGGAGTAAATATCAGAAAACGCTAAAGAGAGTCTTTTTATGATGGGTGCCTTTCATGCAACTGTATTGTTCTTGGAAGAGCGGGAGAGATCTTGAAAATTCAGAGGGTTTATTGACTTAGATAATCTTTACAAAAGTTTGGGCACGCCTTTACATCATTGGTTGCCTGGACATGAAATTTCAGTTGAATATATGAAAAACATGTAATTTCTGAGGACAAATGATTTATGGAAAATGTGCAAGAGTTATTTAAGCAAAATTAGGCGTGTGCATAAATCTAGCAACTCTTGTCATTTTATTGATTTTAATACCTTTAGTACTAATTATTAGAACTCAAAATTGGGTTGGGAACCCCATGTGTACCCCAGGGTCACATGGCCTATCTCCACTGCATTTTGGATGAACACTGTTGAATTCCATCAACCTGATGCATGTTTTGTAGGGGAAACTTGGGCACCTGGAGGAAACCCACCCAAGCATCCAAACTCCACTCATGAAGCAACCTTCTTACTGAAAGGCCATAGTGCTACACCCTGCAGCACCGTGCCACCACACTGGAATTGATTTAAATTACTATTTAAAGAATAATCTAAATATCCAAATTCCCATTTATGCCAACACTTCTATTTGTCAAATTACTGATAAATATAATGTATCTGCTTTTGGTTGTATTTTGTTCCTTGGAGTTTGTATACTCCCTTCATAAACAAGGAACGTGCATATGAGGTGCCCTTCAGAACAGGTACACTGTGGTCATAAAGGGATGGAGATGGTCAGCAACAAATACTCAGGTAAGCTGTGACATTGACACAATGCTCTATTGGTACTAATTGGCTCAGTCTATGCCAAGATAAAATCCCCCCACAGCATTACACTACCACCTCCAGCCTGAACCGTAGAAACAAGGCAGGATGGATCCATGCTTTCCTGTTGTCGATGCGAAATTCTGACCAAACCATCTGAATGTTGCAGCAGAAATCGAGACCAGGTAACGCTTTTCTAATCTTGTGTTTTCCCACTTTTTTAATTGTAGCTTCAGCTCCCTGTTCATAGCCTCAAGAGTGGCACACCCTGTGGTCCGCTACTGCTCCGGTCCATCCACTCCAAGTATGCTCTTCTGCAAACTTCGAATGTAACGAGTGTTTTTTTTTAGTTACTGTTGCCTTTCTATCATCTCGAATCAGACTCTGTAATCCTTAGAGATGGTTTTGCATGAAAATTTCAGTAGATCGACAGTACTCAGAACAATCCCGTCTGGCACCAACAGCCATGCCACTTTCAGCCACTTAAATCTCCTTTCTTCCCCAGTCTGATGCTTGGCCTTGAGCCAAAGGCATTGAGGTGCTGCCAAATTTGCAGGTGTACCTAATAAAGTGGCCAGTGAGTGTAAAAGTACACTCACCAATGAAACATCATGGAATGTTTACACTTTTAATAAAATTGAAACAGATCTTGAGGAAAAAAAAGATTCTTTAATGGTAGATTTTACAGTTTGTCATCTATCACTGTTATAAAATCAACTTGAAACATCAAATAAATGGACATTTAGCTGCAAAAACTGTTTAATTGTTGCAGTTTCAGTAAAGTTCACTAGATTATTGTTGAAAAGTGTTAGATGAATAGAAGAGGCAGTTCGCAGCTCTTTTTATGTCTAGGATTGACACAGGGAACAAGAATTTTTTTCACACAAAAGTCCATATCACACAATTCTTCAACACGTTCAACTTCAATTGTTCCAATGATGTGCTGCTCGATTACAAAAACACATTTGTGCTAATATTTTTATTTTTTTTATTTAACCGTGTCCTGTCCTGCTCAAAAGCCATCACATAGGAGAGTAAATGCTAATGCTTTGTTCTAATATGAATACTCTTAGCTAACAATGCTCTCTCAGGTAAGATCTCATAATTACTTTGCATACCAATGAGGAACAAGTCATTTCTAGTGGTTGTCTTTGACATTTGACCCCACCCCAATCCTCTAAGAACACAAGAGCGATGCTTAGAGATACTGTTCCATCCAGATCCAGATGTTTGCTGATAAAGCTGCAGATTGAAGAACAAGAGCTGACACCTACTCATGTTTCCTCCCAATAAAGTGTCTTCCCAATCTGTCAATCCCAGCTCGAGAGCCCCTGAGAGGGGTTAATGAATGCTCTGCCATCTTACAAACTGCCTTCTCTCTGAACACTTCTGATCTCTGACCCTTGCTCCGCTAAACTAGCCACGATCAGTTACATGTCATCTTTAATCCTGACAGTGATAAAAAGAACTGCACAAGGAGTGTTTACACAGCAAACCGTGCTCCCATGGGGCTAATGAACCATTGAATTTTCACTATATCTGACGTGGGATATGAAGGATTTTCCATTAATTACTCTGTTGAAAATCCAACAGGCTGGAAAGGTTTATTTTCATACATGGGTGCTGGATAGAGCTTGCCCTTAGTACGTCCCATAGCACTTAAGCAAAATACTCACCTTAATCCATTTTAAAGCATTGTGTAATAAATAGTTGCGCAATCTATTCTAGCACTGCACTGGTAATACCTTACTAAATACAATGTTAACCGTAAATTTTGACAGCTAGTTTAACAAAGTCAGAAGAGCTTCTAACATTTCATATGCCTTAAGATTAGACTAATGTGTTTGGAGGTGAACAGACACAATGACAAAGCAGTACAAGACCTGGAATTGTACAAAATTTTACAAGTAAATTAAAAATAACTGACTTGTTGGTTTCGGAAATTCGCTTTCTTTTGTTGGTATTTGTCCCTTCATAGGTGTTCCAAACATTTCCTTCAAACACAGTCTGAAGTAGCAACGTAAAACAGCAGGAAACGGTATATTCCATGTTGCCGGTAGCTGCTGTAAAAACAGAGACTGAATGTTGCTCTTTAGATGTGTTCAAATATGGACTCCTAACACCGTTGGCAAATTTGAACCCGATCAGACTTTACATGACAACTTCCTGTTAATTTTTGATGGCCATAGTTTCCCTGTGGACATAGTTTAACGACATCAATCTTTGTCATTTAAAGTCCCATATACCTTAACATTAGACTGATGGAATTTGGAGATTAACAGATAAAATCTCTAGGAAAAGTGGAGCACGAGCAAACATGGCCATTTTTAGTGGTGTTTAGGAAATATCTGACTTCCTGATGATTTTGGAAACACGATCCATATTACTTATATTTATACCTTTGTGTACCGTACACATGTCTACTTATGAGAAACCCTAACGAACCATAAGCTGAGACACGTTAGGTGGCGCTATAGAACCATTTTGCCACACTCATTTTTCAAACCCCAATTAGGCGACTTGTTTACCACATTTAACCCCTCAAAAATGCACCAAAATCCACGAAACACGAAAATACTCTGAGCAGTTACAATAGGGTTTTATGCACCTTTGATGCTTCTTTCCACAGTCATGCAAATGGTGTAAAAACAGAGAACAATCTACAAGATCATTTCAAGGATTTGATTTTCAAGGATAACTTAGGAATATTTAGTAAAAGAATCTAACAAAAGTGTCTTAAAAATGAATATTAACTGCTTTGCCTTTGCTTTATTCATTTTTCATTTGATTAGACATTTTGTTTAAGATTGAAAGCAGCCATACTTATTGGTGTTAATGTCATAATATTAAATCGTGTCACATAAATTCTTGTTTTTTGTTTTTTATTTTGTTTGGTTTGAAATGTTTTTAAACTGGTCAGAAATGCTGGTTACTGCGTTTTATTCCAACACTGGCAGGACACCGGGTGTTTTTTTAGCATGGGGTGTAGAGTAAAACAATGTTCTTTTCCTTCCATCGATTTGAGTATACCATATACCCTTTAATTTTGTTAAATTCAGTAACAAAAATACTACATTTTTATTTTACAGTGACCTTACCCAAGAAAATGTCTAAACAATTGAATCATATAAATTATAAATGATCCTCTCAGTTTGACACAAAATAAAGCATAGATGTTTTCTTTAAGTCGTTTAAAAGTTTATCTGCAGCTCTTGGTTCTGTTTATTTATGTGTTGCACAGTATGTGGGTGACCCCAAGCCTTCCCGGTGGCCTCTGACTGATCATTCCTGACTCAGGAAGTGACCAGAGAGAGGGGTATCTGAGGCTGGGAAAGAGCTTTACAAAGTGGGGAAGGACCTTCAGATGGACAGAGCAGGAGTCAGCAATTCCCTTTACCACCTTCCATGTTTAAACCACCCTAAGCTTACGACAGCTGCCATTTTTATTTGATTAAATTATATGTAAGATTTATTTGCGTGAGTGTAAACACGTCCCCAAAACACCAAACAAGAGGTTATGGTGCTAAAAAATTTTCGAATTCAAATTATTTGCTTCACCCTGGGAAACCATGCTAGACTTTTTAGGAGCTCTACATGAGTTCTCATTTGGTGAAGGTAATCAAGAGGTAACGGTCTCTCTGTCTCTCTATTTTCTTGGCCCCCCTCTCTCTGTGTCTCTCCAATTACTTACCCAATTATATCTTCACCTGTGCCTCATCCACTTGTTTCCTTTCCACTTATCAGGGTTACCATTGCATCTGTACTTCCCTTTACATGACTTCACTTCTCCTTTCCTCACTGTCAGTGCTACAGCTCATGCCCCCAAACTCTCCATGGTCATTATTTGCCATCTTGGACCTCCTGTGCTCTATCTCCTACTCCCCACTTCAATCTGATCTCCGGCCAATGATTCCTGCTAATCCAGAACCTACCATGGAGTAACCTTCTTCTTTGTCTTGTTTTGGGGGATTTTTTAAAATTTTGTTTTCTATTTTGATTTTTGTTATGAAACCAAAACTGTTTGTACTCAATTTTTTTGTTTTTGTAGTTAAAAAATGGCTAAATGTAATATTTGGAATTGTATTTTTTTGTAAAATTTCAGATTTGTTGTGGAAATTTTACTTTTTTTTTGGAACCTCATTTAAACATTTAAAGAGTATGAGATGATGTCATGTCTTGTGCTGTTGTGCATAATGCTGATTATCTCCACTGTGAAGAGCAGACTGCAGGACTGAGCGGTCATATCAAAACAGAGCCGCTGCTCATTCTGACCAATCAGGGCGGAAAATTGGAGACAAGGGGCCTACGTGAACATCTAAAGTTTGGCCACTACACAGCAACCCACGCACTGTTTCCTGTGCCCTTTCAAAGAGTACACTCAGATCACACAAGCAATCCCTATTGTAACAGATGATTGGGAAGCAAATGTCAGTCCATTATTCATGCACGGAGGGATGTGTTCGCATTTTCATTAGCCTACTGCAAAGCCTGCTGGAGAATCTGGGTTAGAGTGAATCAGCTGCATTTGTAAACACTGCAATTCACATTGATACATGATGTCAATTTTATAATAAACTAATTTATATTTGTTAATGTATTAATGAAATGATAAGATTTAAGTGACTTTGAATGTGGCATGTTTGATGGAAATTGCTGATCTACTGGGATTTTCATACACAACCATCTCTAGGGTTTACAGACAATGGTCCGAAAAAGAGAAAATATCAGGTGGATGGACCTGAGCAGCAGCAGACTGTCTGCTAAAATCGGGAAACTGAGGCTACAATTCACACAGGTACACCAAAATTGGACAATAGAAGATGGGAAAAATGTTATCTGGTCTGATGAGTCTCGATTTCTGCTGCATCATTTGAATGGTAGGGTCAGAATTTGGATCCATCCTGCCTTGTATCAACGATTCAGACTGGTGGTGTAATGGTGTAGAGGATATTTGATTGGTAGGCTTTGGCCCCATTTGAGCATCATATCATTACCTCTGAGCGTCGCTGACCACGTCCATCCCTTAATGACCGCAGTGCACCCATCTTCTGATATTATGTGTTGCGGGCAATTTTGTTTCCTATTCTGTCCCCTTTGTTTGCTGCAGGCGCTGTATGGGACATCCTTAGTACTCGTGAGCTTGATGATGAATTAACTCCATCAGATGAGAAATGCATCTTGAAAACACAACGACATTGTAAACAAATAGAGTGGTACCTCGAGATACGAATGCTTCGAGTTACGAACTGTTCGAGATACGAAAAGTCTCGCAGGAAATATGTTGCTTCGAGATACGAAAAAAATTAGTTTTACATGTAAAACCTACTTTGAGATATGAAATGTTCGAGATACGAAAGCCACCCTGGAACGTATTCATTTCCATTCTCGAGGTACCACTGTATAAGAAAGCAAAACATATCACTGGGATGTTAACTGCAGCCAAGCTGAAGCTCAACGTCAAAAGGCTGTGCCGTCCCACCTAACGACGCACTTGACTGCATCACTTCCTATTTATACGTTTAATTATTTTCTCAGAGAGTAATAAGGGATACTCATACTATCAAAACAAAAAATATAACAATAATAAAACAAATAAAATATTATAGTACCATAATACAATTACTGCGATGGACTGGCGACCTGTCCAGGGTGCACCCCTGCCTCTCGCCCAATGTGTGCTGGAGATACCCCGAAAGGGAAGAAGCAGGTATGAAAATAAATGAATGAATGATACAATTATGCTCTTCGTCTGGGTCGAGGAAATTTTGATGCTCCGCGCCTGTAGATGGCATTTGTGGTACAACAGATGTACTCCGCACCATTGAGAAGAAGATGACAAGAAATCAAAGAACACGTTGAAAAAATCCTGGAAGTCGAGCATTTTTTTCTGTTGGTGGCTGATCACAGGGAGCTGTTTGACAAGAAATGTGGCAGAAAGAGAGGATTTGTGGCACACTATTTCTTTCATATTTCCTGTACGAAGTCGCTATGAAAATGTGGGATGAGCGCATTTTCAAAAAGAGCCAAAGAGCCAGTTTTCATCGGTCATTCTCCTTGCAAAAAACCAGGTTCCAATCTAGCAGTGTGAAACTCTTTGGTGGGCACCACTCGTTCAGTCAGATGTGGGGTGTCTCCTTGGCGCCCATAGTTTTCGATCAAGGTGCGTTGTTGCATAAAACTTCTGAATGAAATTCTGGGTGTTTTGGCTTTTACTAGGGCATCATTCCCAAAAGTTCCCTCTGGAACATCTCCTAGTAACTCCTATCTACATCAACTCAGATATTTTAAGTGCTTGAAGTGGTCACAAAAACATCACAAGGAATTATTGTTATCGACACAAAATTTTTAATTTTTAGATTTCTTGTTACCTTTACATGTTGCATATCATACATATCTTAGTATTCTCTGTAATAATTGAGAAAAAACGAATGCTCAGCTCAACTGCAGCATGTGACAGATGGTGGATAATGAATATGGGGAGCACAAAGTATTTACATTTTGTTACACTTTGTTAATGTGTTTGCAAGAAAAGTGTTTCAATTGCTCATTGAAATGTGAAAACAAGACAGATTTAACAAAAGGGTGGGGAGTTTTGAAGATCAATCTGTGTGTTTGAAGGGTCTGCATCAACGCTTCTGTTTATACAGGAGGGATAAAGGCTTTCAGCGAGAGAAATGAAGCTGATGACAGAGTAATTTACAGTGTGTTAGCCAGAGTCCAGTTGTAATCTTCAATGAGGGGATGGATTTATCTTGATCTCTTCAGCAATTGTACTTGACACACACACACACACACACACACACACACACACACACATACACACAAATTAAAAGTGAAATGCCAGCGTACCAAAAGCTTCTGAGAACCAGCTGAGAATTTTAACGTGAAAGTGCACCACATGGAAATAACCTATATAAACATATCTAAGTTTTGATATAGGTTTTCAATATATGTGACATTTATACAATTGTACATATATTTATTACATTAAATCACAGTCTTTCAGTTCATTCAACATGTGAACTCCACAAACCACCATTGTTTTCTATACATAGTGGAGTTTAGCATTGAGAGAGGGGAAGTTAGCAGATAGCAACATGCAGCGAACAGACAGCTACGGATGAAAGGACTGATGTCAGTAAAACACAAGTTCAAACTTGAGAAAGCCATTCTCTAAGAGCTGTGTGTGGCTATAAGTGAATTGATTCGAGCTGAAAATAGAAAAAATTAACACTGTTCCTTTGAAATAGAAATAAACAGTGGTCTGCTAACGTTTGGGCAACCCTGTAGATTTTCATGATTTTTCTTTAGAGATCACCAGTCATCTCGATTGGAAATTTGTACAATTTACGGGATTTACCTACCCATTTACCGTCCCATCAATCTATCCACCCACCCATCCATCCTCCACCCTCCAACTCACTCACTCACCCACCTTTCCATCCATCCATCTGAAAATGCCAAATTTTGGGCGGCTGATACTGCAGTCTTGTCAGTGTTTAAAACAGATAGCAATGTCAGCAGATGTGAATCTGGATCCATTCATCCAATCCATCCATCCATCCACCCACTTACCAATCCATCCATCCATCCACCCACATACCAATCCATCCATCCATCAACTAACCTACTCACCCACCAATCCATCCATCCACCCACTTACCCATCCACCGATCCATCCATCCACCAACCTACTCAACCACCAATCCACCCACTTATCCATCCACCAACCTACTCACCCACCAATCCATCCATCCACCCACTTACCCATCCACCCACCCATCCATTCATCCATTAACCCATCCATCCACCAACCTACTCACCCACCAATCCATCCATCTACCCACTTACCCTTCCACCTACCCACTTACCCTCCCATCATTCTATCCACCCACCCACCCATCCATCCTCCACCCTCCGACTCACTCACCCACCTTTCCAACCATCCATCTGAAAATGACAAATTATAGGCGGCTTACACTGCAGTCTTGTAAGTGTTTAAAACAGATAACAATGTGAGCAGATGTGAATCTGGACATCTGTGAAATAAATAAAAAAAACTGTGGTGTTAGTCCTTTAATTCACATTTCTCTGCAACCGTGCTGTGATTACAAAAGCTTAGAAGCGTGGTACTGAGAGCTCAGTGGCCATTTCACAAACACACATAGTATATGAGGATGTATAATGCCATGCAAACCGATTTTGATGTGCATTTATAAATCAGTTCTCTCTGGGAGGTGAAGCTTTTGTTTTTGATATGGAATACAGACCTCTATCTGTTGACACACAGGCCAAGTCATTGATAGGCAGCTCCCACTAACACAAAGCCCTGCTTATCCTCTTTAAGGCATAAATCCAAATTCATTTGAGTAATCCTTGGCAAATATGTTCATACATCATGTTCATCAGAGTTTGCATGGTGATATCACAAAGAACATCGGTGTGTTTGATCTGATCCAACACACGATGAAAGAAATAATGTTCTCAGGTGAACATACGCCAGCTGTTTTTAAAGTTTGTAACTCATAGGTAAGTGTGAACTCATTGCTCTGCCATTGCAATGTTAAAACTTTCTCCACCTGAATCCTCGGTGTGTGTTTGTGTTTACACAGACATGTGGGAAGTCAATTATCCTGTCTGCTGCCTCTGTCTCTGCAGTGTTTTATAAAACTCGACAGGCCATAAAGCCACAGTTCTCTTGCAGTTCTTAACTTTAAAAGAGTGCTGTTAATTTCCCCTACCCTCCATTGCTGTTGTACTTCCCAGTGACAGCAAGGTCAAGACCTTGCTAATAAAAGTCATTATTTGAATTGTGAGAACTAGCTTGTGAGTACTCTCGGGGTCACGTGAATGTTTATTTCATGCCGTGCCTCCCACCTCTTTTTTTGGCTAAATCTTAACTCTGTGTCCTGCATTTGTTTGGGTCTGAAATTGGAATTGTATCTAATTCCACCAAGGATCGGAGGCATATGAAAGAAATCCACAAGGAAAGCTGGATGATGGCCATTTAAATATAGCCATAATGTGGTCCACAGAGCAATGCATAGCCAAACTGTGGACAGTGAGCGATTAGATTTGCTCTACCCTCACATTACTCAAAAATATATCTCAAAAGCAGCGTATGCCATGCTCTCCATGAGCTCTGCTTCTATACCTATGGGTTTATGCCGATGTGGCGCAACTGTGTCAGACAGTCTGCTCTCTTTTCCAGTATTTGGAAAGTTCTCTGATATCCAGTTGTACTGTTTGATCCCAGGTATTAACCCAAGTGCAGTTGTTGAACATAAAGATTCTCTTTATATTATATTAACAAGAAAACAGAGCAATCTTGGTAAGGATTTTCAATTCAATTTTCCTTATGGTCCTTATCTAAAACTTCCAGTCTAGCTTCCACCTCATATACTCACAAGACTCAACTACCTTTCACATTAAATTAATAACCTCTAATAAATGAACCTCACTTAATAAACTCATTGCATCTAGTTAACTCAGGTCCAATGCAACTAAAGGAATCGAAACATAACATTTTAAACTGTGCTAACACAATTCATACATTTGTGTTTTTTAAAACTTCTGATTCAGACTTTTCTTTTATTAAATTGCAGTTAATTAAGTAAACGGAACAGATGTTAGCAATCTCAAAAGGCCCCTGTGCTAAAGTTGGTATAGCCTTGCTCTAAATATTAACCCACTGATTAATCCTACTTTTAAAAGGATGGTAGTTTTGACTGAAGTTGACTCAAACTCAGCACCCGCGCACAGGAGCTGTCGTAATTTATGTAATATACAGGGCTCCGAGTCTATCGTATTTGCTCAGAAGATTGATATTTCACGTCTTTCGCTGCATTTTTGAGGGTCTAGATGTGCTCGACAAACCACAGAATTTTGCGCACATGAACTGGTGAAAATGTACATACATAGTTAAAAAAGTGGGTGGGGCAAAACAGGTCTGTACTAATGCATTTAAGCTTATGGTGCGCTAGCAGTTTGTCGTAGACGAATGAAAATTGGCACACGTGTGTAGGATACGAAGACTTCTATATATAAGTAATATGGATTGCATAATGAAAATCTACAGGGGGTTGGCTATTCGCAAAAACCTCTAAGAATGGCCTCATTTGCTCGTGTCATAGTTTAACAAACACCTCCCTAAGATTGTGTCTGTTCATTTCCAAACTCCATCATTCTTATCTTAAGGTATATGGGATGTTAAATTGTGGAGCTTTTTATGAGTCGTTAAACTTTGTGCACACGGCGGCCACCAAAATTCTAAATTTTCCCACAAACAGGAAGTTGTTGATAATTCAGCCATGCAATGTCTGATTGGGTTGAAATTTGCAAACCGTGTAAGAAGTCCATATCAAAACAAATCAGTATAGCAACCTACAATATTATCTATAGTGCCACCTAGTGGCAATTCGTAATATCCTAAATTCTGCAGTTTGAAAACTACTATTTTCGTTTAAAGGAATTTTTGAACTGATGAAGTGCTGCAAATAGTTCAAATGGAGAGAGTTTTTAAACCGACGGGAATTCAGTTAATTTCTATTTTTAAAATAAAATTTTATCTTGTGAAATTTTGTACAAATCACGAAGCCTTTTGACTGTTGAACAGTTTGTGCTTGGTGCTTGGCTGAACTTCATTGATTCGCTAAGGTGCAGGAACTCCATACAAAGTCTGATCGGGATCAAACTTGCCAAGAGTGTCAAAAATGTCAGAACACATCCATACGGCGAAGTTTAATTGATTGAGTTTCAGTTTTAATTTGCCAGATTTTATTTTCTTGCTTGAATACATGCCATCCTCATTTAGGATTGGTCCCCAAGGGGGTGATAGCGTCTGAGGTGCTCGAGCCCTTTGATTGCTGCTTGCAGCTTTGATTTTGTTCATTATTTGACAGCTATTTACTTAAACCACTCAATTGTTTTGGCGAAATCTGTGTCCACAAAGGTTTCTCTATGTTTAGTGAACTTTTCAGGTTTACATTTTATGTCACAGGTGTTTAAAGAACCTTGAAGAAATACATTTTTCCTTTTTGATGCTCAGCCATCTTGTTTGAAGCAGATTTAAACTAAATCTTATGTTAATTGGATGGCTTGTAACCATTTTGTTAAATCTGTACAGTCATAAATCATCCAATAGTCTCTGAGGCCTTTGATGCAAGGCAAAACTTTATTCGCGTTCAAAAATGCATTCAGTTAGAAAAAAAGTGAAGAGGAAAGTAGGTCATTAACTCTCATTGTAATATGGGTAACTGGAGCTTTTCAAATAGTCACTGCCAACGTTTTCACTTCATGTACGCACACACAAGAAATATCAAGTTGAATAGCTTATTGTGCTTAACAGCGGTGGCTTTGCTGTGACGGAGCCCTACTAGCCATCTACCATTCACAGCTGAAAGCATGTCAGAACATGTCGCGTCACGCCTGTCTTCCTCCCTCAAATATCAATGGAAGTTAAATATTCATCTGTCCAGTCACTGTTACAGCAGCCGCATTGTTCAAGAACGGGGCATTTTTGCATTGTATGACCTGGATATTGTGTCAGGACCGATTGTTTAATGCAGATTTTTAAGTACTTTTTGGGTTTACGTCAATTACAAGTGAGTTGCGGGTTTCCCTGACTTCTGTAACCATGGTTACTCATTACTCTGTGTGAAGATTCTGCTGAAGAATCTGCTGAAGACAGAACATCTAGTGACATCATTTTGTCACTTTGAGAAAAAACACGAAAAGAGTTGGATGAGGGTCAGTTTGAGCAGAGGACAGCTTGTGACAACTGTGAATGGGTCAGGGTGAATTGGCCTCCTGTTGATGACCGGAGACGTCTCTTTAGCCTCTCTCCATGAGAAGAAAGCCAGGCTGTTATTCGGCTCACTGATGCTGCCTGCAGCTATTTGCAAGACCCCATGTGAATGCAAGAAAGCAAAAGTCGAGGGGGGCTAATTTGACAAAGCGAAAGCAAGTCTTCGAGGGTGAAAGAAAGCATGTAAGAAAAGAATGTGTGCATGCGTGCCCTTGTGGTGTGTTCCATTGATGGGCTGGCCAGCAGGGGGCTACATTGGGATTTTCTAAAGCATCTTAAAACACGTCCCCTCATTTTTTAGGTTCTTTGACCTCGTGTTGTAGTCCTGTCACTGTTTTCTCATTCATTCTGTCCAATTTAAAGTATATTCCAAATACAATGCCAATTTTTGCCCAGACCCATGAAACAATTTCGCTTTTGGGTAAGACAACAAAGAAATCTGGCAAACATCATAAGTCCATCACTGTACAACAAACATGTACTGTAAAAGATTTGTAAAATAAACAGTACTTATTGTTCAGAAGTCTTTAATTTCTTAGTTATTTTACCATTTTAAGTTGTGTAAGTGTTTTTTTTATCCACCGAAGGAGTGGAGTGCAAGAAGAACCCAGACACAACCATCAGGAGATCACTGCTCAGAAAGAATTCAACTATTTTCTGACCTTGCAGCACTACCCACTTTCATTTGTACTTTTTATAGGGGACCTATAGATGTCAATAATACTTTAATATAGGTGTGAACATGGATTTGCACATTTAACAGTTCGCTGAACAACAACAAAAAAATGACTTTCAAGTTCTCCTGCTTAGAAATCATGGAAACATTTTATTTGTACATTACTCAGTCAATAACTCTTTTTGATAACTTGTGCCTAAGACTTGTAAAATTTGGTACGGCACCCTACAGCATCCTGTGATTCTTCACCAGGTTTGTTTACCTTATAGAAGGAGTTTTGGCTCACAGATCATTAGCATCATTAGCAATGTTTCCATTAAAAGATTTGAATTAATTTTATGTGCATAAAATATTAGCACCGTTACCATCTAACGAGTCCAAGAGAACAAAATCGTCACTTCCTGATAAACTGCAACCAAATTTCAAAAGAAAAATGAAAGTTGCTGAATTAGGAGAAGGCCTTTTGTTGTATATAACAACTTACTTGCGTTACGTAGACGAAACACAAAATATGCAGTCATGTGATCTTGCTTTTGGAGGCGGAGACTGCTCTTTGGGAACGCAGCCGGTTGAGAAGGTTCTGGGAGGTGATGATCGCGAACCATTCTGATGACAGACTTTAGGAATTTTAAAACAACAATAATAAAAACAATATTAAAGTTGCACAAGTCTCCATTTTTTTCCTTTATTCTAGTTTCCTCAAAAACACCCTAAAATATGTCTTTAGGATTAGGCTAATTGGTGGTTCATATTGTGCATCAATACGTTCCAGACATTTAGAATTATGTAAAAAATGTACGAATAGTTTAACATTTCCATGTGAGAGCGACATTGACAGTCATCATTAGCCTCTTCCATTAACAGTTGCTCCAACTGTTGCTTTTTTCCACAGAGCTGCCTGGCAATTGCTCTTTCCAGCTTTGTGAAGGTCTACAATTTTGTCTCTTGTGTTTTTTGTCAGCTCTTTGGTTTTGTGTAGACTTTGGACTGATCACATGTGTTTTTAGTGACAGCTAACGACCTCTAATCACTATGGACTATTTAAACCCAAAATTACAGGTCTTTGAGGGTCAGAAATCTTGCTGAAAAGAATTTATTTCACTTATTTAACAAAGGAGTTTACAAATAAATTGGGATTTCCGTGTCTTTATTTTTAGATTCTCTCTCTCACAGTGGAACTGCACCTGAGCAGAAGTTTCTAGAACTCTCCATGATTTCTGAGTCTAAGAACTTGCAAAATCACAGGCTGATCAATATTTATATTGATGTATTGATATCCTTACAATATATTGATATCGCCCACCAACCAACCAACCCACCCATCCATCCATTCATAGACCAATCCATCCACTCACCCATTCTTCCACCCACCTGTCCATCCATCCATTCACCCCCTTACCTATCCATCCATCCACCCACCCATCCATCCATCTTCCCACCAACCCACCCAGTCACTCACCCATTTATCCACCCACCCATCCATCCATCCATCTGCCAATCCACCCATCCATCCATTCATTCATCCATCCACCCACCCACCCAAATATCCATCCACCCATTCATCCATCCATCAATCCATCCACCCACCCATTGATCCATCCATCTGCCCATCTATACACCCACTCGCCCATCCATCAATCCATTCATTCATTCATTCATTCATTCATTCATCCACCCATCCATCCACCCACATATCCATTCACCCATCCATCCATCCATCCATCCTCCCATCCATCCATCCAACCAACCATCTATCCATCCTTCCACCCATCTCCCCATTTATCCACTCACCTATTCATCTGCCCATCCATCCATTCACCCACCCATTGATCCATCCATCCGTCCATCCATCCACCTACCCATCCATCCTTTCAGCCATCCATCCATCCACTCACCCATTCATCCACCCCTTTACTTATCCATCCGCCCACCCAGCCATTCATCCACCCATCTATTCATCCATCCACCCACCCACCCAAATATCCATCCACCCATCCATCCATCCGCCCATCCATCCATCCACCCACCTATTGATCCATCCATCTGCCCATCCATACACCCACCCGCCCATCCATCCATTCATTCATCCACCCATCCATCCACCCACATATCCATTCACCCATCCATCCATCCATCCATCCATCCATCCTCCCATCCAACCACCCATCTATCCATCCATCCACCCATTTCCCCATTTATCCACTCACCTATTCATCCGCCCATCCATCCATTTACCCACCCATTGATCAACCCATCCATCCATCCATCCACCTACCCATCCATCCTTTCAGCCATCCATCCACTCACCCATTCATCCACCCCTTTGCTTATCCATCCGCCCACCCAGCCATTCATCCACCTATCTATTCATCTACCCACCAACCCACCCATTTATCCACCTACCCATCCAACCACCCACCTATCCATCCATCCACCCACTCACCTATCTATCCATCCATCAACCCACCCATCCATCCACCCATCCATCCATCCATCCATCCATCCAAACCCCTCATTTTTAAGTTCTTTCTGAAGAGTTTTTTCCATGTCTTTGCTTGCTGTCTCTTACCACAAATATTGTCTGTGAGAAATGCACAATTCTCCTCTTTAGTCCCCATGGTTTCCTCACAAACACCCAAATACACGTCTTTAGGATTAGGCTAATCGGTGGTTTCATATTGTGCATCAATTGGTTTGAAATATTTAGAAATGTCAGTTTATATCTTAATTTTTTAAAAGCTGTTTGGCAAAATACTTCGTACAAATAGTTTTATAAACGTGTGTATGATTTGATTATCATGCAAAATCATTCCCCAATTGAGTGTAAATAAAGAATGTATCAAAGTAGTAAGACATGTTACACGAATGGAATCTAAATGGTGAATGGAACAAATCTCTTATTTAAATGAGATTATATGATCAGAAAATATTTTTTAAGATCATATATTTTATCCAGACACCTTCACATATTAATATGATAATTAATTGGTAGATAATTAATAAAAATAACCTTTTTTTGGTGCAATTAAAGACTTTTCAAATGGATTGCAAGCATCTTTAGCCACTAGGAATTCTTAAAAGTAGCTGTGCTTGCCAGCAGCTGTCAGCAGTTCATCCATCTCCAGAAAGACACTAAGTGTTTTCCTATTGTTTATTTGTCTGTGAGTGTTAATGTTCAGCATCTTAATCTTCACTTCCAAAATGACTCCCTCGACAGCATGCTTTGGGCTGAGATGGTCCCAACCTCCTGGTGTGATCAAAGCCTACCTTTATCCTCTCGAGGGGTGTAGGTTACAGTGCAATTCACTTTATGGGTGGTCAAAGGGTCAGATGTACATGTAAGCCCATAGGAGATAAATCCTTGAGAGTAGCTCGGCCAGGGTCAGGAGATAGGCAGTGATGTATGAGACGATGGGGGACTCATGGACCACCGATCCTCTGCTCTCATGGACCACCACGGCTCAAGATTCTCACTTCATCAAGAACCTTTTCTAAACTGTGCATGCAGGGACTTGAAATCTGAGCTGGGTTATTCAAACAGTGGGACAATCCTGCCTTGTAGAGAGAATTAAATCCCCAGATGATCTGAAAGAGTCATGTTTGTATTTACAGGTCATTGATACGTTGATATAAAGTACTTTTTAGTGCATCAATCCTATTGGGAAACTACTATGACATGTCTGCGCATGCTAAATATGAAAATGTGTTTTGTATTTAAGTTTTATAGCACATTCAAATCAAAATGCAATTGTTAATAATTTGTCACAACTGTGCCGTGCCATTCATGTGTTTTTCTTTAGCTGCAGAGCCTTGGAAATAGAACACCTGTGCCATGTTCTTGACTTCTTGTCTTAGTCATAAGTTATTCCTCTGTTATTATCTGGAATCGAGCAATTTTTTGTCATGTGCTTGATAACAGCACTGGGTTAGTGATTTCTTATGTTTAATTGTGTGTCAAATACAGTGGAATGCAAAAGTTTCTGCACCCTTGTGCATTTTCATGATTTTATAATTTTCTTTTAAATCATTGGTTGATGGCAGAAGATATTTCAGTTAATATGTCATTAAATATATCATCCACATGGTTTGCTAGTTGTGTGTGTGTGTTTTGACGCCATTTAAGTTTTTTAGAGGTCAAAAATTATATGTTAATTTTAAATAAGTATATGTTAATTTGGGGTTGTTGTAAAAAAAAAATTAATTTTTTTTTTCCACAACCTAAATGTTGGTGACTTTTTCACTGGCCACTTTATTAGGTACACCTTGCTTTAATCCTTTGTATCTTATCTCCAACAGGGTACTGAAAAGATTCCACCTAGAGATTGGTCCAAATTGCCATGATAGCATCGCGTAGTTTCTGCAGATTTGCCGGCGGCATATACATGATGCGAGTCTCCAGTTCCAGCACAACTCAAAGGTGCGTTTGGTGGGCATTTACGCCCAAAGAAATTTCTGGGCCTTCCTCGGAGATGGGTTTGCACGAAAATCCCAGTAGATAAGCAGTTTCTGAAATAATCATCTTCCCGATTCTGATGCTTGGTTTAAACTGTGGCAGATCATGTTGCCCATGTGTAAATGCCTTAGTTGCTGCAATGTGATTGGCTGATTAAAAATCGTCAGTGACAAAGAGTTGGACAGGTGTACCTAATAAAGTGGCCGGTGAGTTTATATTAATAATAATTCATAAATGTGTTCTAATACAATTTAGGCTCTTCGATTTTATGTAAAATCATTCTTAAACACTGTATCTTTAAATTGATTATTGTACTTGGAATGTCCTTGGTGCCACTCCTTGTGCCCGCCTCTCTCTGGTCAGTGTGGTGAGTCAAGACAGAGCCTCCCAAACGCTCTCTGTCGATTCCTTCAGTCCTTCTATTCTAAGGGGGGAAATAACCTAAACAACAACATTCAGGCTGTAATTATGCGAGAGCAAAATTGTACGTTTGACAGCAAATGAATGATGATTTCACATGGTTACAAACACCACTCTGAGGAATCTTCTCATGGACAAGACGCTCAGATAATAATACTTCAAATCTTTCTGCAAACAAGCACACAACAAATACATGTTGCGAGGTTTCATCTAATTCAGTAAGCATGAAGCAGATGCGGAGTGTTTACCGCGTGCTAGCTTTGTGAGCTTTCATCTACAGTTCGAGAGCAGGAGACACATGTTTCAAAGTGTAATTCTGATGGATCAGAGTGAGAATCTTTTAAAGAATAATCAGCAGACTCTCAGGTGCCACTTCTCCCACAAATGATCTACCTCTTACCCACAGCCTCCAGGGCTAGAGCCCACCCGTGGTGAGACCCTACACTGCTCATTCTTTTATGTGGATTGGAAAAGAATGAGCTGTTTTTGCATTTTAGAGCTTGTTATATTAAGGTAGTAAACATTTAGTTCCCCAGTGTTTATCATCTTAACCTGTGTGCATTGTTCACATTCATAACCCTTTCATGTTGTTAAATTAAACTGGTGTAAAAATCTGTCAGATCAATAATTTTTGTGGGATTTTTTATGGCGAATACAGAATTTTTACCCAATTCCCAGTACTGTATATAATTTATACAGTTTCTAATTTTTGAGGTTCTAGGTGGTAATCAACAGTAAAAATCTTCCCGACAGGAATGTCCACCAACAATCAAGAATTCATGATTATTTGGTGCCTTGTCTTTCCAATCAAATAAGTTGAATAAAAGTCAATGGGGCAAAAGCAGACAGGAACAATAAATAGAGGTACAAAAAAAGAAAATCTGGCGCTGCACAAAAACTAAAAATCCAACAATTTTAATGTTTTTTTTTTTCTATTGTTTGACATGCCCAAGACTGTGATAAAAAGTAAAAAAAAGGCCACAATCGTTTTTCATATGATTAGTTTTCTTATTGAAAACAAGTAACTTTTTTCCCGAAATCAGTGACATCATTTAAGATCTTGGCAGTTAAAAGGTACAAATCTTGGATTTAAAAAAATGAGGTAAAATAAAGAGATTTGTGCAAAAAACATGGGAAAAATATTAACCTGATTACAGCAAACATATTTAATTTAGTGGCTGTTGAATAACAGCAGTAGCGGTTTTACAGGGGGCGCTCGCTCTGCGTTTTCACCCCCACATGGCTTTTTATTTCTTGCACTTTCTCCCCTTTGTATATAATTTAAAAGAAATGGAAATAAACCTAAAAATAATGCTTTGTATGTTCCTATCGTTAAAAATGAACCAATGTCGGTAATGTTTTGTCTGTGTCAAGGTTTTCACATGTTGCCTCAGTGTGAGGCAGTTCCACACGTGAGCCAAGAATTCACTATGATCTTGTAAATTGTTTCCATAAGTAAAAATAACAAAATGTTTGTTTTTAGTAAAATAAGTCAATATTTACATTTTGCGGGAGTCCCATGAATAGTTGGATTCTCCCGCATGCCGCACATACATGAGAATTGTACCTCCCGCACCCGCGTCCACTGCAGGTCTTTAATCTTTCCCAAATTAAGTGGACAGATGGGGGAGAAGAGTGGGGGGGGGTCTACTTTTTTTTTAAGTCAGTCACACTGTGACATTCTACCAACAATATATTCATTAAAATAATTACACTAAAAATAAATGCACTTTTTTGTTCATTTTTGTGTGAACTGGCCTAATAAAGTAGGGAACACAAAATGATGTGGTCCCCAACCCCAAGATGAATTGGTTTAGTCGACAGTGAGGTGAGGAATTTTTAATGCAAAGTTCCAAGAGATGGATAAATGGTGCCCTATGTGGAAAAAAAAGAAAAGAAGAGGATAAACAAGCTAAAGTCCTCATAGCTGACATCATTGACTTAAACTTTTATTTTATCAACAAACAAAACTGTAGTAGGCCTAAATTTAGTAATTGATGTCATTATTTTTATTTCTCCTAAAAAAATCTACCTGCAAAATCAGTTGAGACTGTTGTGTGTGGGATGGAGAGGGAGGTACTTGGGGAGGGTCTCACCCAGGGGGTCTAACCCGGGGAACCACCACTGAACAACACGAAAGGGTAGTGATTTTGCCCAGAGCGCCTTTGTTTGCTACAATATAATATTTTCCTAAAACTTATGTAAAAATAAGAATTTCACCAAAAATCATTCAAACTGCTGAAACAGGGAAAGAGCTGTGGCCAAATTTAGACTCAAATGGCTGAAAACATCCCCAACAGCACATAACGGTTAGTCAGGTTAAGGATTTTATTTGGCATATGCTTGTGTTTGAAGAAAGTAATATCTTTCACGCGTAAAATACCAAGTTCTCCTCTCAAAACGTAGTTGGAAATTTGATAATGTGAACCAACACATATATTAGTAAAACCCCGTACTACCCGAGTCAGTAATGGAGCTGTAAGTAACATCATTATATCCATTATAAAGAACAATGAAATTCAATCGTGTCTTGATTACTATTCATTAAATAACAGTAAAGGCAAACGCTGGATTTTAGCAGGATGAGAGATGCATTGAAAAAAGGCCATTGTGGAAATGGGATACTTATGGTTTTAATGGCTTTATGGGTCAACATGGATAGCTTTTAAGGAGGAGTGGAGGAGGGGGCCATTATCCCAGATTAAGCTGTCATTAGTAACAGCCTTTATCCGATTTTAAGTTTAATATATATTTGATGACTTTCTCTTCCCCACCCCCAACCGAACCCCCAACCGAACTGACAAAAACACTCATTACAGACATAATCACAGTAAAAATGTATTCTAACCATTGCACGGAATTCAAAAAGCAATATCTACTACAGGCATGTTTTGCTGTTATTTACATTCAACCCTGGAAAAAATGATGTCATGTTAGTATCTTTCAGACATATATATATATATTGTTTTCATTGCTCTGAAATAAGCTTGAGTGCAGAAGTGCTTTTGAAGTCCCATAGTCTCCAGCCAGGAACTCAAAGGGAACTGTAAATAAACATGAAGGGCCATGTTAAAAAGACAGCTTCAATATGTTAGTGGATCCGAGAACTCATAGCATGTATTCATGGTTAACCCTTTGTAATGTCTACAATGGGGTTTTGATGAGCTTGTAAGTATTTGTGTTTGCCATAATGTCTGTGAGAATGCTAATTGGAAGCCTTCCAGTCAAAAGATAAGAGATATCAGAGATGTTCTCCAGGGTATGAGTGGAAGTCAGGAGGTCAGGCTTGAAAGCGAGTTATTTCCTTGCTATTTCCTAAACTGTTTGGGCTCTCAAGGGCACAGTCAAATAAATAGAGGGCGCAACCACCCAGTTGATACTTGTCATAGTCTGAGATTTATAACCTCTCTAGTCAACATCAACGTCTGGGCACAACATTTATTCCACATTTCTGCAGCCCGCTTTATTTTGAAAATTTTCTGATTGGGTATAGCAAGCCACATAAGCATAAATGAAGAAAATGTGCAAATATGCCTCAAAGTCTAACTTAATATAACGTCAATATTCATTTTTCATTCTTTTCCCTCTTGTTCTTTCACATGTTCGTGGAGAAGGTGACCAGATGTGACGCACCTTCCATGACGCAATCCAGAAACGCTCCATGACTATACCGACCAATCACAGATCCTATGGTAAAAAATTAATAATTTTATTGATACCAAGCATTAACCGTGTTTTATTTCTGCCATAAAGATTGCTTTTGCAGTGGTGTCATTATGACTCTCCTCTTGCCTGGCAGCTGCCTCATGTGGCCAGTCAGTGAACTGCAGATACGGCCATTCTATTAGGTTTCTTAAGTAGCAGGTTGCCATTTAGGTCCAACTGAAAGTCAAATGCTGATGGAAGAGGCCGTTTTCTCCCTGCATTAGTTTTTTTTAGATAGAGCCACTTCTGGAAACCTCAGTTCATTCATTCATTTTCAAACCCGCTTATTCCCTTTCGGGGTCACGGGGGTTTGCCGGTGCCTATCTCCAGCACACATTGGGCGAGAGGCAGGGGTACACCCTGGACAGGTCGCCAGTCAATCACAGGGCAACCTCAGAAACATTAATTTAAATTAAAAATATTTGTATAATTTCGTATAATATCGTATCACATCATCTTCTTCTTCTGCTTAGGTCGCAGGAGTAGCCGTCTAATGGGGGATGCCCAAAAAAGGTCTTCTCTGGGGCCTCATCCCAGAGGAACATGGCTGAAACACTTCTCCAGGGAGATGCCCAAGCCACTTCAGCTGGCTTCTCTCTATGTGGAAGAGCAGTGACTCTACTCCGAGCTCCTCCTGAGTGACTGAGCCTAAGGCGATGCCTGGCCTGCCTGAGGAAGGAATTTTATTTCAGCTGCTTGTGTCTGGTATCTCATTTTTTCTCATTTGATCCAGGGCTCATGACCATAAGTAAAGGTAGGAACGTGGACTGACCGGTAAATCGAGAGCTTTAGATGGAGATGGATCATAGATGGAGAGGTTCACAAAGTAAACACACAACCAGCTAATTACCTTTTGAAAACAGAAGACGTCCAACAGTGCAATCAGAACCAGGAGAAACCAGTGGGTCCCAGGTACAACCATTTACTTTTGTCCAGAAGTGGTCTTGATGGAATAGTTTCTGCCAAAATCCTTACTTCTGATGCGGAAACAAGGCCAAATAACTCAAGTGTGCATGAAAACATAGGAACTTTAGGTGAAAAAATGGCAGCAGGTGCTTTGGACTGATGAGTGAAATATTTGCAGAAAGCAGTTTGCTCTTGGAAAAGCATGGTAGAGGTCTCATAAAGTTGGAGATTTGGTCAGGATTAATGGTGTTCTCAATGCCGGAAGATATTTAACCAGTGCTGAGTGACATACACTCTGAGGAGGTTGGATACTGATTAGCCCTAAATGTATTTGTAAACAGTAAAACAACCCACACATAAAGTACTGGAAGTGATGCGTTGCCCCTACAAAGCCCTGATCTCAACATTATCAAGTTTGTCTGGGATTGCACAAAGAAACAGATGGATGTCCAAAAACTACATCCACAGAAGATCCACAGAGTGCTTCTTTTCATTTTTAAAACAACCGTACCGTCCAAGTTTCTGTGTGGCAACACCTAGACAAAATGTCGCCTTTGCTTAAAAATAAAGCTGGGCGGATACTTGTTAACACTGTTATTAGATCATTTTATAACGTCCAGAAATGTGATATAGGGAAACTGATAAACGTTTGAAGCCACGTGACGCAAACTTGTGAAATCTTAACGAAAGGAATTGAATTGAAAGAATAGGCGTGGGTTTTTCAATGATTTGTCTAAGGAATCCTGACAACAATTTAAAACTTAAAAGGGAAATCTGATTGCATGGAGTTCTCGATGCTGTCACGGAGCCTCAAAACCAAATCTCCTAAGAACAGTCTCTCAGGTCGCTCGACATCCTAAATAGCTCAGCGCTTTTAGATAAATTACAGGATAATCTATGGAACATGACCTGACATGAAAGCACTTAATTCGAACAGTACCATAAATCATCCCGCAGCCCATACGCAACTCTTGAGTTCTACATTTAAACAGCTAAACTGTTTCGACAGCATGTGTTTACGTGCGAACACGTCTCTCATTTCACTGAACTCTGTGATCTGTTCACGGACGGTCGGACAGTGAGGAGCGCTAATTCACTGAATCCGCCGTCGCTGATTGGTGGAGATCTCAACCCCCACCCTTTGCCCATCCGCCGGGTGCCACTATCCCAGGATGGTTTACACAGACACACTCGCACACAAACACACGCCGCCTGTCACCCCTCTGCGCTTCTGTGAGTACCTGTGCGCTCAAACCGAGGCTTTGCGCATGTACCCAAATGGATCCGGTGGATTTAACTTGAGGAAGGAGGGAAGCGACTACAGTTAGCAATGTCTCTATTTTGCATTGCATGGATCTATGCGCGGTTGCTTTGCTCGTGTTTCAAAAGGTAACGGTAGAGGGGCATCTATGCGACCATGGATTGTCTTTTCCTGTTGCTTTGGAGTTTACAAGTGCCTTTGGTAAACTGCGCATCAGTCAGGGTGCTGGCAAGCGTGTCGTTTGGAAACTTTATAAAGGCAGGTGACACATTGGCAGTTGCATATTTTTATAACTTATACTTATGGCGCGTTATGTTGCACTTTGCAGGCTTTGCACTTCTGCTGCTTCCAATCCGTGTCATCGGTCTCCTTTAGCGGCGACGCCAGCGGACTTTATAAAGGTATGTTTCATTGACTGATTAAATGAACTCAACTCTACCTGTAATTATAAATATAGATGCTGCATGGCACAGATCCGGTGCATTAGGGGGATTACCGAATAGATATGTGCTGTGCCGGTGGTCGTGGTTATGCTTGCGCGCGTACAGCAGGCAATGTGTGGGCTCAGAAGGGATTCCCCATTCTCATTTCTGCCACTGCGCGCACTATTAGGGCCTTTTCAGGTAACATATGGACAGGCTATGAAGACTTCAGCGCAAGCCTCTTAATGCTGTAAGGAAAATGGTTCCATTTTCAGCCTTTGCTTATTTTCCATTGAAATATGGAGACAGTTAATATACGGTATTCTATTTGTTAGCTTAAATGTGAAATAACAGATTAGAAGGATAAATGCCAAAAATGTTCTTGGAACTGTGAAATGTACTTTTGCCTGTTTAATTAGAGCGAATCCAGTTTATCTTGTTGGTTAAAGCAGTCACATGATTAAATCATGAGCGTAAGTTTATGAAGCTTAGAAAAAGAAATCTGATTGCACATGTACGCTATATTCCCACTGGATTCTCAGCTTGGTATGGTTTAATATACCACAGTTCCACCAACTTCCAGTATTGGAGCTGAATGGGTTTGTTTTAGACAATAAACTCAAGTACAGCAAGCAGTTTGGTACAAGTTCGGTTAGTCATACGACATGCACACAGAAGAGGTTTCACCCCATTCTGAATTGCTTCTGTAAAGTTTTTAGTTGCTTTTTAAGGCTTGCCTGAGACTCTTCTTTCCGTATTGGGATTACAAGAGCCAAGGACAGTGAAGGAGAAGGTTCTGGTGAGGGATTTACTGCAATTCTGAGATGGAACTACAGGACGTTGTTCATTTCCCGAACCCAGGCATGTGGAAAGGATGTAGAACTGCAAGAAAAGAATTCTAGTTCTGCTTGGTTCAAATGCCTTGTAAAACATTTCCATTTCTCATTGCACCTCCTTGTTTGTCCACAGTGTAGACGTTTTTTCGGTTGCAGGTTTTTTAGAAGCCAGATGGCTGTACACATTCGTGCAGTGCAGTCAGCGAGCTCAATAACTGATCAGTCAGTGATAAACGGGATGTTCTGTCACACTTTTCTTGCCAATCAGAGAACAATATCACCTGAGTGTGCTTTAGAACCTCCCCCAAAAGGGCATGAAAAAAGAATCACTAAAAAGTACAGAACACAGTGGAAAAGTCCCCAAAATGTGCAGCTGCAAAAAGTTCGGTGGAAAAGCGACATTCAAACTCTTCACATAATTCATCCATTTCTGACCGAAAACGAGTTGGAACTTGGAAGCTCATGAAAAACTTGATTTAGAGCCTTCACTGCTTGATGTTGCTTATAATGCAACTTCATACTTCCCACAGATGCGTTTGTCCGAGTTAACTTCAATGTTTCACCGTATGCATGCTAATATTTGCACAATTTTCTTGGTCTTTTTTAAATATGGATGCAAGTTGTGCTGAAAAATCATAAAGGTAAGGTTGCTAAGAGAGGCTAAACTTAAGAAAACACTCAACAAATGGGCCGCGATCCTTAAAACACTAGCAAAAAAAGCACTTTATTTTCTTGCAGCAGAAGTAAATAATGAATCACGCACTGCTGAAGAAAACCTTGTTTACTCATGATCAAGATCTGTGTTGGCTCATGAATTAATGCCGAATTTCATGTAAGAATTTGAGCCACTAAGCAGTTTCAGCAACGGTTAATCGGCATATATTACTCAAAAACTAAATTAATCTTATGATTGGTACGATAAAATAAGGAGTAACAACAAGATAAGTTCAGTATATCCTTCATTTTGTCTTCTGCGAATGTTTTAAAGCTTTGTTTGCTTCATTGTGCGATTGTAGGCCCTGTCCACGCTGTTATTTTGAAAAGGAGATTTTTACGACTGTAAAATCGGCATAGTTTTCACATAATCTGCATTTTAATGGTCAATGTGTGTTGTTTTGAAAATGCTAGGCTTGTGTGGCCAGTTTTCAGGAGTCATTTTTGTCACACCCTGTGCTTGGCGTCACTGTTTTCTTTGTTTACAAAGACAAGCCTTCTGATTGACGGCCACAATTCGGCATAGTAGTTGGCTGCCACCTGCTGGTTTATTAAAGTTTTTACAGTGTTTAATAGGCCTCATGGTCCCTACAAACCAATCCGAACTTTAAATGTGAAGTTTCGTGCGAGAACGATCCTTAAACGAAAACCATGGGCACCAATCTGAGCTCACACATCTGACTGAACGAGTGGTGCCAACAAAAAAGAGTTGGCTCTGCCATACCAAGTTTTTCTCAAAGAGAACAACCAATGAAAGATGCCTTTTTGACATCGTGAGTAGCATTTGAAAGAGCCACTCGGTGGCACATTTCCATAGCGACTGCACTGGAAAAAGGAAAGAATAAGAAGAGCAGAAAGTCGAAGATGACAACAGAGAAGAAATCCGAACACATCGAAAAAATAATAGATGTAGAGCGGTTTATAGTGTTGGCTGATCACAAAGAGCTGTTTGACAAATGGTATTAAGATTACAAAACTGCTCAGGGTGCATCTATTGTACCGCAAATGCCATCTTCAGGCAGGGAGCATCATTGCATCAATATTTCCTCGACCCAGAGAAGAGCACCATGCTGAGAAGCCATACAAAGATTCGTGCAATTCTCAATTCGGTTCAGTGTGTAGAGGCCTTTCACCTCTGCCAGTGACAGGTTTTGTTGTCTTGCCATGTGGAAACTATGCAACAATAGTAAACATTTCAATATACCTCTGCTGAATCATGAATAAATGGCTAAATACTTTAACTGTTTTTCTCAGATTATGATTTTGCCACACCAGTGGAAGTGGACTCTTTTGGAGGCTTCCTTTCCCACGATGTGTCAAGACATGCACGTAGCAGGAGGTCCCTATCTGATTCTGGGAGTCCAGTGCACTATTACGTCACTGCATTTGGCAAGCAATTACATTTAGACCTCCAACCATCCCATGTGCTGGCAGAGGGGTTCACCATACAGACACTGGATGGAGAGGGAATCAGGACAGCATCTCTTAACCCTTCTATTCACAACTGTCTCTATCAGGGTTCAATAAGAAACCATTCGGATTCATCTGTGGCTGTATCAACCTGTACAGGTCTGGTAAGTGTCTGCTTTTACACTCCATACTAAATCCCATAACCTCAAGATGCTTTCTTACAAGAGACAAAAATGGATTGTCCAATGATTGCCGTTCCAAAGAACAACAATTTTATGGTTTTAATTCAAGTAGCTGGGTGTCAAGAGTGTAGAATGTTTGAGTTACAGTCAGTGAATCTTCCCAGCTCCTGAAACATGTGCCCCGGAGCACACAGTGTTTTATACAAAGTGTGCATGAAGAGCTTAGTGAATCAAATCCAGTGGAGCACTGCTTTGTTTGCATATCTTGGCTGTTGGTTTATGTTTTCCTTCAGAGTGGATCATGTCTCAGTTTCCGGATGTTGGGTTACAGTAAAATTCTGCCTCCACTCCCTGTTCTTTTCTTCTGTTTTTTCACATCTTTCTTGTTCTGAGGGAGATTTCAGGAGCTTGCTCGCCAATGCTAATCTTTGCATTGTCCTTTTCAGTAGTGGTAGCTTCTCCGTGGTAAAACAGTGGTTTTCTTTCAAACCAATCACAACTCAATGTGATTTGGAGAAAGTGCATGTGAAAAGACTGCTGTCTTTCTTTGATCTACACCCCCTCTATTTTGAAAGTGGCCCAAACTATAGGTGATTCTCAATTGTCTTAAAACATGCCCCAGGATGCTGAATAAGGCCTATTTGTGCTGTGCACAATGTCTGGGACATCACAGAAATGTCTGGGAATAGACGTTTCTCATTCCGTCACGGCAACTTTTACTTTCCCATTGTTTGCTGGAGTGAAAATGAACGAGTCACTGAAGGCTTTTACCCTTCCATGTCATCTCCGCTTGATGAGGAGCTTTGGATTAAGTACAAATGAGAGACCATTCATCCTTCCACTGATCCCGCGGAAAGTCCTTGTGCTGTAGAAGGCTGCGGAGGCAGTTGTTCAGGGAGGATTTGTATAGTGAGAATTTCACTTCACTTGTAAAAGCAATGCTTGTGGATGAGCACCCCCACAGTGGGTAGATTCTGAGGATATGCATTAGGTTACTGAACTCTTATGGATGAGTATTCTGTAGTTAAAGAAAAAAAAGGGAATTGAAAGCTTGTCGAAATTAAAAACATCACCAATCATTTTACGAATTAGAGTTGTGCTCACAAGCTTACATACTCTGGCAAAATTGTTGATTTCTTGGCCAAAACACAAAAACTGTTCCCACTTTTGGTTATTATAAGCTGCGTTTCCATCCATCTTTTTCATGCACACTTTGGAATATCGCATAAAAAAAAAACACTGGATGCAAATGGCAAGATTTCTCATCCGAAATGCATTTACGAAATAAATCTGAAATGTTGTTTTGGTCATTCTAAAATTTCTTAGCCAAAGTGGTTTGGGATTATCACCTCCCAGAGCTATCTTGACTGGCTGCGTTCACAAAGAGAAGTCTCCCATCTCCAAAAGCAAGATCACATGACTGCATATTGTGTTTCTATGTGTTCTAAGACGCCACCCCTTCGTCCACTTCTCTGTACTTCATTTCTATCATCTCGAATGCGCTCTCTGTTCTCTTCCATCTCTCTTTCTTAAGCCTGGATCCATGTTTTCCTTGATTTCTTTCCGCTGGTGTTTCTTGTTCCGTTCTCATTTCGCTTTGTATAAAGATCCAGTGCCGGGAGACTGCTATACTGTTCTGACGTGACACATCATCTTTGCTCAAGATTTCATCTTCTTCATCATCATTTGAGCATCACCCAGCTGTCCTATTTTTCCTTGATATCTTATTATTTAGCTTAGTATTCTCCGCTCCTCTGGAGTAGGTTTATGCTAAACAAGTTTTGTCCTCTAGTGGACTTTTTTGTTGTTCAGAGAGCTCTGTATTTTAGCTGAAGTTTTTGTGGGCTTTTTTTTGCATCCTTTACAATTTTTTCTGGCGGTTGTAGCAGAATTTGTTATATTGGTTTCAACGGAATCCCCATTTTCCTTTTTTAATCACAGTTTGAACACTCCTGATTGGCATTCCCAGTATCTTGGATATCTTTTTATACCCAATTCCTTCTATGTACAGTTCAAATACCATTTGCCTTTGACAGTTCTTTGCCTTCCCCATCATTCAGCGTTCAGAAATGTCAGCGCATCACTGGATGAAAGAGGCAAGGGTCTATCAGAAGTCAGAAACCTTTTCTGCACAAACATTTATTACAACCAAACAGGTTGAGGATGAGGATGGTTATCCTTGCCAGTTATTCAAACCCTTTTGTATCCAGTTTTTGTGCATGTTATCAAAACAAAATTTAACTGGGAGAAAAGTTTTCATTGTCATTTTTATTTAAAAAGAGTAAACACATTGGTTTAAATGGCTTCACCCAACCACTAACCATGAATGGAAAGAAATGCTTTTCCGTTATCGTTCATTATTTCAGAAATGTGTACAAATGTGTTCTCAGCGTGTGTATTTGATACTGTATAAGTAGCATGACAAATAAATACAAATTTAGTAGCTCAAGCTACTTCACTAGTACAATTAGTTTAGCAGGTGGAGAATCTAAAACAGGTCTCTGCTACTTCTCGTTCAGAGGTCAGAACTACAACTGGATCAGGTTGCAGTGCATGGTTTGGCAAGTTCAGAGTTGCTTTTCCAATTTGGACTTAAGAAAACTGCAGACCCTTTTTTCTTTCGTTGGGTCCCAATTCCTTTTTGCTGGTGACAGGTTCAGCCCCATTCCTTTTTGAAGAAGATGATAGTTCAAGACGTGTATTAACAAGTCAAGCCACCAATTTGTCCAGAATTAGATCTTTTGCAATACTGAAACATCTTTCTGTGTTATGTTTTGCATTAATTAATTATAAGTGAATATACCACTAAAAATATCTACTTTATGTTATACAATTCATAAACCCAGAGTAAAATCAGATTATGTGTCATCAGGTATTTGAGATCTTAAGGTTGCAGGTGTGAATTTCCATTTTGTATTTATATGGGATTCATTAGTTGGGGATTTAAAAAGAATGGAATTAATTAGACTTTCTGCCACTAATAATAAAAGGCTACTACAACAACAACCAGTTTTATGAAGTCACAAATGTGTGTGAATTAGTTTTTAAATAATGTAAGATTTACTCTCTAGTACCAGAGAAACATGGTCGTCAATAGCAGTGTTAGACATGTACCTTTAAAATTGTGATTAGCTATAGCTACTTCTCACTAATAGTAACTGATTTACATTATTATAAAAGTAACTAATTACCAGGGAAAGTAAATATTGTTTTACTTTAATAAAAATCAAATAACCTACGCTACCTACACTAAGGGGGCTTTTACACACGACTTGTTTAGTTTGATTCATTCGAACTAGAGTATCTGGGGTGAGACAAAAATTGGACCAAAAGCAGACCACAAAAGTGATCTGAGACCTGCGCGAGGTGGTCTCACACCCAAACGAACTCTAGGGTGGTTGTGAGTCATCGAACTCTGATCCGAACTAAACACAAATGAAGATGACAAACACATGCTTTTTGATTGAATACTCACCGTGAACATGACTTTATGAGTTAGGTTGTGTTTGTTTACAAACAGCGTTTCTCATGGCAGCTTGCGGTTAAACTTGGAGTATCTTATAATCCGAGCATCTGATTATAAAGCGATTTACATAATGATAATAGTAAAAGATGCCAAGGGTTAAACTCAGGCAGTGGAGTCTGTCCGTTTCGATTGTGTTGAGCCAATCTTGAGGCATTGTTTACTATTGTTTACTTCCGTGTGTGTGTTCATTGTAACCAATCGAAGAGGAATAAGTCGAGGACGATGGAACATGTACGATGGGTATGAGACCAATGAGTGGCCCATATGATGTCACATGGCTATTTTTTTTTTCCAACTAGTGCGGACCAGAGCGATCAGTATGGTGTGAATGAAACCAAACAGTGGTTGCAACAATGTATCAGTTGCTCCACTTGGTCTGGAGCAAGTTAAACGAACTAGAGATGTAAAAATACCTTAATCTACACTATTTTGTTTGTGTGGGACCATACTATCTAGTCAACTGAGAAGTATCAGAATGTCATTTATTAATAAATAAAAAAACAATACTTTTATACTATTTTCATCCTCTCCAATGTAAGCAGTTTACCTAAATCTTTGTAATACTGAACAAAACACCAAATTAAAAAGTAAAAGTATACACTGCAGTGCAAAACACTCAAAAAAGCTCTTGAGTTTAAGAGTTCAAATGACTGAGAGAGACTCGGTTCGAGTGATCTCCACCGAACGGCTCTTTTACGCCCTACTCACATCATCAAAAGCTTTCATTGGTAGTTCGGATCCAATATGGCAGCCCAAAACTCTTTTTTTATTGGGACCACTCATTTATTCCGACGTCTGGTGTCCGATTGTTGCCCATTGTGTTCAACCGAGTTGCATTGTCCAATTTGAATTGAAAATTCAGAGTCACGCTGTTGGTTGTAGTGATATTGTAGTATGTGATGCTGCAGGTGCTGATAAAGTATATGATGCATCAGGGAGCTGCCAAAAATGACTTGCTGATCACAACTACAGCCCTCCATCCCCCTGTGTGTAGATGATGATATTGTGTGCAAGAAATAACAATGACCAAATAGCCACTTGTTACAGATTATTTACTTATAATAGACTTGAAAATGTCGAAAACTGTTTTCCACCACTTCCAGCCATTCTCTATGGATGGTCTGCCAGGAATGAAACAGGCCACGCCCATTTTTAATCTCAAAATCAATGATGTGATTGAAACTTCATGCTTTTAAACTTTTTGCTGTTGACTTTTACATTTCTAGGCTAGTAATGTAATGAGCTGTGTTTTACAGCTCAAATTTAGTAGCCAAACTGCTGCAGTTTAGCTCTCTCCAAACATGTCCAATCATGCTGAACTCACACATGACCTTTCCCAAGCCCCGGTGTCTCTTTTGTTCATGGTTAGACTGTCTTTTTCTAGCTAATGTTTACTTACTGTGCATACAAGATGATTTTAAAAGTGTCAGTTTTCCACGGATACCACAAAAATGATGTGCTTGCATGACGGATCAAAGCAACGTGGATCGATTCACCACATGACATCATTTCAATGTGTAACTTCCTGGGATGTAAGTTCCAGCAGGTAAGAGCAAAACAAATTAGATATGCATTATGCATAAATGTGGCGAGGTGTTTGTGATGTCAGCTAAACAGGTTTCCCACAACTCTCTCTTCCAGTTTTAGGGGGTTTTTCATGAAGTCTTTTTGAATGACAAAGTGCTCTTTTATCTTTTATGGACAGCCCGGCCCATAGTTGAGCCTTATGGGTGCTAGACTGTCTGTGAATGTGTGAGGTGTGCATGTGTGTGAATTGCTGCTGAAGCACTTCAGCTGTGTTTATTCTGTTCCAGACCTGCTGGTTCAAGCTGATGCGCTAACGTGTGGGATTGCACTTAGGGACAGTTGTGATGCTAATTCACTGTGACTGGAAAGGAGGAAAGCTATCAGTGTGCTGAAAGCTGTTGAAGATCCTCTGCAATGAGAGTAGAGGACCGGGCCTTTCAAACATCAATGGAAGAGAGAGCCTGGGAATTACCTTATAAAGACTCCACAAGCTTTGTGGTGTCTGCATGATAAAGGAAATGACTGAACTTTTTTTTAAATACAAGAAACAGGTTTGCAGCAGTTTTATTCCAAGAAGCAATGGCAAAGAGTAAAGTAGTCTCTCTGATCATTTTCTTTTGATTTATTGTAACCAATCTTCTTTTGTAAAAAGGTTTATTAGTAGAATGCTAATAATCATGTGATAATTCTAAAAAGTTGCATACAAGTCATTTAGTCTCTCAGTTGGAAGGATGTTGGTTCTAGAAATCCATGGGTTCTCTAAATTCGAATTCCCCAGGTATGAATGTGAATGGTCTGATTGTGACTTGGACACAATGAAAGCTGATGTTTAACTCTAAAATGGTGTTAAAATGTATAAATGACTTTTACCTGTGTTTTACATGCCACACCCCAAAAAATAAGTTTAGAGTGGAATATCTCAAAAATGCTACAGTAAAATGTTTATATTATTTGCATTCTGACAGTCAATTATACTTATTGTAACAATATCAAGAGTTTTCTAACACATCAATGACAAAAGAGGAGAAAAGGAACCTCATAATGTACTCTACACACACTTCTGAGCGCAAAAGACATGTTCAGAATGGAATAACTCAGAAATGCTATAGTAAAATGTTTATATTATTTGGTTTCTAACAGTCAATAAGACTTACTGTAATAAAAGTAGTTTTTAACCCATTCAAACCTGATGTGCCCCAATGTGTCCAACACACAATTTCACCCATTGCGCTTTTAGCAAAAAAAAAAAAAAAAAAGAAAAGAAAAAACAAGTTCAGGATGGAAGAACTAAAAAATGCTACAGTAAAATATTCTTCGATTTTGGATTCTGACAGTCAATAATACTTATTATGATTATGTAGAGGGTTTTCAAACACATCAATAAGAGAAAATAAGAAATGAAACCTCAAATTGTACCCAACATACAGTTTTTGTGAGCACCCCATACTAAACCCCCCCCCGCCACACACAAAAGTAAGAATGGAATAACTGAAAAATGCTTCAGTACAATATTCACAGATTTTGTATTCTGACAGTCAATAATACTTACTGTAAGGATGTAAACAAATTTAAACACATGAACATAACGCCCAACAGAATTTCACCCTTTGTGCTTTTAGCAAAAAAAAAAATAAAAAAAATTTTGTTTTTTGATGGGATAACTAAAAAATGCTTCAGTAAAAGATTGCTAAATGCTGCATTCTGACAGTAAATAATATGTACTATAATGATGCAAAGAGTTTTTGAACCCATTCATAAGAGAAATTGATAAATGGAAATGTATTTTTTGTAGGTGCCCAACACTAAATGCATTTTCCCCACCAAAGACAAGTCCGAATGCAATAACTCTAAAATGCTGTAAAATTACAAGATTTTGGATTCAGACAGTCAATAATACTTACTGTAATTATGCATGATGTGCCCTACACACATTTTCACTAATTGCGCTTTTAGAAAAAAAAATAAAAAAAGTTCAGGATGGAAGAACTAAAAAATGCTACAGTAAAATATTCTTCGATTTTGGATTCTGACAGTCAATAATACTTACTATGATTATGTAGAGGGTTTTCAAACACATCAATGAGAGAAAATAAGAAATGAAACGTCAAATTGTACCCAACATACAGTTTTTGTGAGCACCCCATACTAACCCCCCCCCCCCACACACACACAAAAGTAAGAATGGAATAACTGAAAAATGCTTCAGTACAATATTCACAGATTTTGTATTCTGACAGTCAATAATACTTACTGTAAGGATGTAAACAAATTTAAACACATGAACATAACGCCCAACAGAATTTCACCCTTTGTGCTTTTAGCAAAAAAAAAAAACAAAACAAAACAAAAAAGTTTTTTGATGGGATAACTAAAAAATGCTTCAGTTAAATTTTGCTAAATGCTGCATTCTGACAGTAAATAATACGTACTATAATGATGCAAAGAGTTTTTGAACCCATTCATAAGAGAAATTGATAAATGGAACCTTAACTGCATTTTTTGTAGGTGCCCAACACTAAATGCATTTTCCCCACTAAAGCCAAGTTTGAATGCAATAACTCTAAAATGCTGTAAAATTACAAGATTTTGGATTCAGACAGTCAATAATACTTAAATGTAAGCGCTTTTATGTAAACAAATTTGAAAAGTCATGATCACTGATGTGTTCAACACAATTTCTGAAAAATGCTTCAGTACAATATTTACAGATTTTGTATTCTGACAGTCAATAATACTAAATGTAAGGATGTAAACAAATTTGAAAACATGAAAAACCTGATGTGTTCAACACAATTTCACCCATTGTGTTTTTAGCAAAAACAAAAAAAAAAAAATAAACAAAAAAACAAGTTCAGGATGGGATAACTAAAAAATGTTGCAGTAAAAGATGGCTAAATGTTGCATTCTGACAGTAAATAATATGTACCGTAATGATGCAAACAGCTTTTGAACGCATTCATAAGAGGAATTAAGAAATGGAACCTAAAATGCATTTTTTGTAAGTGCTCAACACTAAATGCATTTTCCCCACCAAAGCCAAGTCCGAAAAATATTCCTAGATTTTGGATTCTGACAGTCCATAATACTTACTGTAATGATGTAAATGCATGATGTGCCCTACACACATTTTCACCCATTGCACTTGAATCAGACCAAAAATCCTGCTGTTTTTCTAGAAGATTGGCATCAGAATATGCCATGTGCGTCGGGGATATTGGTCTAGTCTATATTCTTCGTCTCATTTTGCCTCTTTAATTAACAACTGAGATGCTGGTACTTGAGATTTTAGCACCAGAGCCAGACGATGATCAGGTGACATGTTGAACATTTATACTAGTCAGTCTTTTTGGAGAGCGGACAAATTGAAACCAGAGCGATAAGAAGGCTGGCTCTTTTATAGTCACAAATGTTCCTCTCCCCCTCTTTCATAATGCGAGGAGTATTATGCCATGTTAGCACTATAATAGTTTGCCAGGAGCTATTCCCTGGTGGTCTCTGGCGACAGTGATGTAGAGGCTGGTTAGGGAAGCCTGAAAGCAAGGGAGAGGCTATTGGAGATAGAGCGGGGAAGAGGAAAGCCAGACTGGCAGAGAGAGCTATAATAGATCTTGTTCTCAATTACACGAAGAGCTAAAACTAATGGTCGGTGGTGAAGTGACTGTCACACATGCTCTAAGAGGCCATAAATATTGCACTGAGTCCCAGATTTAGAGACTTAACACATTTAGAAAATTTTATGAGTTTTTCAATGAGTTTTACATGAGTTTTTAGAAAAATTCTCACGCTTCTTATATATGAACAATTGATTGCTATAAACAGGTTAAAAACATGTTTGTTGGATTCTTTGGATGATTTGGTTTTTTGAAATGAGCCTTGAGTGTTGAGACTGTCCTCACTGCAGCCGACAGCGCGACTACATATTCATTGACATTGAAGATGTAACAAATGTTCTAACGCATGCGCAGAAGAAAAACTCATTTTGAAATGCACATTCCCCGCAGTTACATTTTAAAGCAATAGATACAGTGGTACCCCGAGATACGAATGCTTAGAGTTACGAGATACAAAAGGTCTCGCGGGGAAGTTTTTTGCTTCGAGATGCGAAGAAAAATTCGAGATACGAACAAACACAAGAAAGTTCTGCTCATTATCTATTGACTTTGCGCTGCACTTCCGGGTCCTGCCACTCCTATCTCCCAGTACAAAAAGTGTCTGTTACGCTTCAAAACACTTTAAATCAGTTTTAAATCGAGCGAAACATTTTGTATAGATTACCAATATTGTACTATATCAAATGTTAGAGTCAAGGTGTCATAAAAGAAATAACGTTTATAACTTGAAAGGTAAGGTTTCGCATTTATTTACTTTATTATTATTTATTACATTAACAATGTGTAGATTTAAGGAGACATTTCTGTAGTTTTCCATTTTTTTATCAACTTATACTGTTGTTTTTGAGAGCACTGATTAGGCGTTTTCCATGTAAAACTTGCTTCGAGATACGAAATGTCAGAGATCCGAACTTGACCCTGGAATGGATTCATTTCGCATCTCGGAGAACTATAGATATTTTATACTTAGACAAGTGTTCTTTGAAAAGACATAACAATTATATTGACACAAAATACTCTTTTTGCACTGATGAACCCGATTCGTTTGATAACTTGTTTTGGAATTGCAGCTATACAGTAATTTGTGAAATGTAATTTAAATTTATTGTATCGTATAATATTCATATTATTATTCATATTATTATTATTATTATTATTATTATTATTATTGTTCTAATTCTATTTATCTCTTTATCTTATATACATTTTATTTTATGTTCTTGATTACTTTTTTCGTTGTTATAATTAGCAATGTTATGAGTTTGATGACACGGGGGAGTTAGTGTTTTTTTTTTTTTTTTCTCTCTATGTATTTATAGTTATTCCAAATCAACTGTGTGTGTGTGCGCGTGTGTGTGTTTGTACTTATTTTTACGAATCTTAAAACACAAATATATACAGGCATAAACTCATGTTTTAGTTTCAGTAACGTGTAATTGTTTACTTTTGAACATTTTTTGTACAGATCAATACAATGTATTACCATGATTAATATGGTATTAATAAAATAGAAAATAAATATCACATAATCACAAATATCACTTTCCCTTTCATAAATTCCTTAGTTACTTCCACCGCTTTTGATACTTGAAACTAACGTGCATCATATAGATTGTTAAATAACAAGCCAATTTACGTTTGATTGAGAAAAAGCAACTAAAAACTCTACTCTTTCGAGAGCACTTACTAACTTAACTTTAAAAAAAAAAAAAAAAAAAAAAAAACCTCTGAAGCACTGATTTGAATTCATTTTCTGTACTAGCTTGAAAGTGTTCTATGTGTATGTCTTCTGATCCATCCACTTTGTACCAAACTGCTTGATGTTTACTCCCAATGTAAGTCGCTTTGGATAAAAGCGTCTGCTAAATACATAAATGTAAATGTAGAACGCCAACTAAATCACATCACCAAATAAAGCTTTTTAATATTTTATTTCAACAAACATTACCGCGCATGCATGTACTCAGTGGCATTACCGTGCATGCGTTGAACGTTTGTTACGTAGTCGTGCTGTCGTCTGCAGTGAGGACTTCTAGTGAGTGTTGGTCAGGTTACTGTGAAAGCAGTGCTGCAGCAAGTGTTGTGGGTTGCCCTGCGCAGTGTTGGAATTGAGATGTTTTTCAAAGCTGGCTAATACGCATCTTTGGGGTTTTCACGACTCCCTTCCAGCTCTTAACAGCATGTAAGCTCTTTTTCATCTAGATTATTATACTAAGGTTGGAGGCTTTAAATCACTCACAGTTTACACAACAAGATGCTAATTACATTTCACAGAATTGCAGATACAGGCACCAAATTGTTTTCCATAGTTGCGCTGAAGACTCACTAGTGATGTATTCAAAGACAGATTTAACAAAACCACATGAAAGCGTCCCTCAGTCTCTGTGGCTACGTCGTCTATGTAGTAGTACTTTGGTTTATTAGTTAATTCCCAACATCTGATTTTCCTTTGACTACTTCAAGAAGCAGACTCTGTGAGAGAAGTGAGGGTTAAAAGAGTTTTCTAGTGTTCTGAGCTCTCTGTGAAACCAAACCTGTTTATCTGGCTGCTGAGTTTGACCCTCTAATCTGCATCTCTCACAAGTGTTACTTGAAGAAGATAACTAGAAGTCTGGCACATGAATGTGAAAAAAGAAGAAAAGACTGTGGTTATGCGCTTCCTTTCCTCCCGTCAAGTGTAATACGCTTGAAGGTGTCTGTAGGATTTTGTGGCAGGTTGTTGATAAAAACTGGTGTTGGCTAATTATATTATAAGCTGTCACAATATATTGAACTATTTTATTGACAACATTTCTCTACTCGCGCACTCTACTCATAGTTTTTATCGAGTCCACTTATTGACTAATAATAAGTATTAAGAGTCTATTATATTAGTCTAATAATTAAGTGATTAACCTTCAGAGTAAAAGGGGATCATGAATCTATTTACAAGATGAAAACCTTTTGAAAAAAAAAAATGCATGTTTAAACTTTTTCATGCACATCAGTTATATGACTTTAACCATGCAGTGAAACTTTGCTGTGCTTTGTCCCTTTGATTCAGTCCTGTCCCCTTGGCTGAAAAGCACCAATATAAAGTTTTTCAGAGATTTTTTCAACCAAACGGCTCAAACTTGACTCAAAAAAAAGTGCCGCACATCTTGAGAAAATGTCAAACTCAAAGCTTCCAGAAAATGAGGGCTTGGGTTATGAACCTATACAAACAAATAAATATACACGGTAACAAAACAAAGAGCATCCACAAGATAAAAAAAAGCATCATTCCTATAAGTGGTCTCCTCCTTGGTTGCTGCTTGGATCTTAGCTTGATGGTCCACACTTGCAGACAATTAGACACCTGGTTCCACCAGAAGAATCACACGAGAACCAATGGCCATTCAGCCAGTTTGATTATTAATGCATTTTTATTGACCCAAATCCAGATTGGTTCAACACCCAAAGCATAATGTTTCCACCATAAGGTTTCACATTGAGAATTGGCGTAAAACAGCTTGCTTTTTCAAGATTTCCACCCCGTTCTCCTCTGAATCATACAGATGTTTAGTAGCTAACCAGAGATAGCTTGCTATATGCATGTTCTTGAGCAGGGGGATTATGTTCATTTTTAATTATTTACGTTTAGTTATTTTCAGTCCTTCCCAGATTTTTTTACACTGTTTTTCCAAACGCAAATGGAACATAGTTTTCATGCTACCGTGCATTTTTGAAAAACGATGGCCAATGCTGTGAACTCCATTTATGTGAAATATTAACTTTATTTCACTTATCAAAAATCCCTGTGTTTGTCCTATATGATACTATTAACTGATTTGTTTTATACAGACAAAATATGATTTATAAAGGAAAATAATGGATTATTTACAGGGGTGCCCAAATTTTTGCATACCAGTGAATCTCTAGCTCAAATCTGGGGGCTAAATTCATGTTAAATGCATATAAGTGAAAATCTCTTTATTACATTTACAAATGCATGTAATGCTATACTTATAATTAAAGTATGGACAGATAATTTCTTTGTAAGTGGGAAAACACTTCCTTCACTCTATACTGCAGGATTTAGTGAGAAATAGCTGTAGCGTAAAGGATTTAACTTACATACTTTCTGTGCGGAAGGAGGAAACTATAGCAAGATAGAAAAAGAACACGAAAGAATCCCTGCAGCTTTTCAGATAGCTTACGATTTCTCATGTCTTGACCCAGCTTTTTTTCTGTCTGGATCCCGCCAGACATAATGGCCAAAAACCAACAAAAGATTTGGCTCCAGATGGAATCCATTTAGTCCCATTATAGAAGCAAAGCACCTCCATCTGCTAACCGCTGGACTATGTTGTTGGATATTCGACAGTAAAGTTTGTTCTGTCTCTTAAACAAATGGCCTACATGTGTGTTAATAGTGTGTGGTGGACTGTGGGGCACTTGCAAAGCTCCTGGAGGATGTTGGTTAAGCAGAGCATGTGGGGTGCCGCGTTTGGAGAGGCTTCAGTTCAGGAAGCTCAAATCTACAATAACACGCTTTGGTTTATTCAGATTAGACTAGCATCAAAATCTACAGCATTTGAGCCAATCGTCTTCCATCCTCAAGTACTTTACAAGGCCTTGGGTTTGTAAAACTGTGCTGTAAAACTGTGCATTTAAGATCTTACTTATCTTTGCTATTTTCGAGATTCTGCTCATTCAGTCAATGATATTAGTTTTAGGATCAATGGTATAAATGTTTTATATTCTGGTAAATCTGGTACAGTGTTAATTGGGAGACTCTGAGTCATTAGAATTGAAGGAATATTTAACTGAAAAAAAAAAGTTAATTTCCAACTCCCCCGCGTTCCAACACTCCAACCTTAAGAGACCAAATACACAATTCAAAACACAATACAAAATAAAAACTGCATTCAAAGAGCTCGAGCACCTCAGGAGCCATCACCACTTGGCCATTTTGTTGAACTATGCATTATGACCAAACCTTTATTAGGAGATGTATTCGAGCTTGAATTGTCAAAGGACAAATTAAAAAATAAAACCCAGGAAATAAGCTTTCATGACCACCCAGTGGTGCTACGACTGAGATATGAACATTTTGTTGTTTTGCACCATTTTAATGTCACACATGCCACATTTGGTAAAATAAATATATGATCAATCTGAATTGCTGCATTTCCTGTGGCTACCTGAAGGCGCTATAACTGAAACTGTAGATTACTATTGAGTTGCTCTCAGACATTTACTGGTAACTGGATTGGAGATGATCTGACATACACAACTTCCTGTTTAGTAGGAAACATTGTTATGTGAAAAGTTTCAATTTTGGAACAACTCCACACATGGCCTATGGCAAATTGTTACCACAAGAAAAGCTGAAATGCATTAGGTGGCGCTATAGAGCCATTTTTTGAGCACATTTAACCCATCAGAAATACTCCATAAGCCGCAAGACAATAATTCTTGGAGGTTCTTTGAGGTTCTATGCCATTTTTAATCGAGCCAATTCCTCTGGAAACACTCAACACTCTTAAATTCAATACATTTTATTTGTAATTCAGCTTTTTAACTCCCGAAATAAAAAACCCCAGATGAAAACAATATTGTTATTATGTTCTTACGAGAGATACGAGAGAGATACGTACCCCTGCTTCCCTGTTTTAATGGTGGGAGCAGATGCCACAGATCACTGCTGCAGCATGCCATGGTCTGCTTCTGTTTTCACAGCATGTGCTTTTGTGGGCACCGCCTCAGCCCTGGGACTACCCCATGTTTACATTACCACCTGCGAGATGGGAGGGGTGGGGGGCACACAGGATCAAACACAGAAGGGCATGAAGATCAGAAAGGGGGGTAAATCAGTGGCTGAATGAACAGCTATTCTAGAAGGATTTGCCTGTTCGTGGAGGTTGGGATTAGGTAGAATTCCAAAGCCAGACGGAATGTGTGAGCTTCAGCAGTCTGAGAGACAGAGGTTAAAGATCTAGAATTTTAAGAGGGAATAGAGGAACGCAATTAGGAGACGAGAGCCAAAAATGCACTGTCCCATGCCCTGGCTTCTTCGGGTCTACAAAGGTTTTTAGCATTTGCGTCAACTCTTCAATTATACCTGATGTTTTAATGCTGTCTCACCGGTATGGAAACCCAGTCTAAAACAAAAAGTATGGCCAGATATTACCAGACAGACGTCCGATTACCTCAATCAACTCCATCTGCAAAACGGTAGTAATTCACTCACCAACGTCCTCCATGACTCTAGCTGTGGATCCAGTTTCCTGCAAGTCACTTGAAACAATGTGATTGTTGTTATCTGCACAAGTGTCAATAAGCCATCACAATATTTAGCTAAGATCTGCCTTTTTATCATTTATCCACTTCAGACTGTCTGCAATGGCAGTAAACCTTTTTTCATAAATCAATAATCACTGATAATATGTTATGAGTGAACATCAGATAAACTTCACTCGAACAATCATTGTTTAACCTAAAGTTCATAAGGTTTAATAGTTGAACTATTTCAAATAATAATCTTTATATTCAGAAGGTCAGCCAAATGGTTTCAGCAGAGTGAATATTGCTGACAAGGGGGTGTGGGACTCATCATGTAAAGCATTCATGTGCACTCTTTAATGAAGTGTAGTTAGTATCGGGGATGGGTTACTTAAACAGGGCATCACTCAAATGTTTGGGCTAGCTTTGTCATCACACAAATGATATTATTTTTCTACTGTAACACAGCATTCAACATTTAATAGAACATTAGAATAGTTAGGAATGAGTTTCTTCGCATTCATCACACACACAAACATATTAAACACGTAAAGCTACCTCTTTGCATTAACCCTTGCATTGTTGCCCCTTACATTTTGTTCTTGGCTGAAAACAGCCACTGTAAAAATCTATCAGATATATTTTTTTTTTGCACAAATCTCTTTATCTAACTCAAGATTTTTTTAAAGACAGATTTTTTATTCTTTACTTGCCAAGAGCTTTTATTGATGTCAATGATTTTGGAAAATGGAGTTTTGCAATAAGGAGAATTTAATTTGTTCACCCTTTATCATGTGAAACATATGGATTTTTTTTGTTTTTTTTTTGTTTAGCACTAGATATAATTTTTTTCTCCCTCATTTATTGTTCGACTTCCACTACAACAACCTTTTTGGATTGCAAAGCAATGACACCAAATAACCATGGATCCTTGATTGTTGGTGGTCATTTCTGTTGGGAAGAGGTGAACATTCATTCATTCATTCATTTTCCATTCCCGCTTATTCCCTTTCTGGGTCACGGGGGTCTGCCGGTGCCTATCTCCGGCACACATTGGGCGAGAGGCGGGGGTACACCCTGGACAGTTCGCCAGTCCATCGCAGGGCAACATTCACACACACACATGCACACCTAAGGGGTATTTTAGATTAGTCAATTAACCTAACCGCATGTTTTTGGGATTGTGGGGGAAACCGGAGTACCCGGAGGAAACCCACGCAAGCACAGGGAGAACATGCAAACTCCTTCCAGGAAGGTCACCGGCGAGCCTTGAACCGACAACCTTCTACCTGGAAGGCCACAGTGCTACCCACTGCGCCACTGTGCTGCCAAGAGGTGAACATTTTTGATTTTTAATTAAAGGGTAAAAATCCTAGATCAGGGGTGCTCACACTTTTTCAGCTCGCGTGCTACTTTTTAAATGACCAAGTCAAAGTGATCTACCCGCTACAAAAATGTAAAACATCAATCAACAAACAATTATTTTAAACTTTATTGAGAATTGACAAAACACACATAATAATTAATTATTTAATTTTTTTGTAATAACGTGAGTTTAATTTGATGACTTGCACTGAATTGAATCATTCAAACAGTTGTGTCTGACCTGAATTGATGGTAATAGAGTGATTTTTATGGGAGCAATTGAGCTTTGATCCAAATAATCAAAAATAAAAATGATGCTCTGATAAATTTTTCAATATTTATTGAAACTGAGTCGTGCAGTACAATATGCAGGTGAGGAGTGGCGTGTTGCTTGATTTTGGTTGTAATAGAGCAATTTAGAATGAAGTTATGAAGCATATTCTGGGTAAAACATATTCTGGATCTGGTAATTTGCAGACGGTCCCTAAGTGATTCCATGTCAGCGGGTTGCTCATAGACGGTAATGTGTTTCTGCGAGGGAAACTTGTTTTGATAAAAAAAGTTTTGTAGTTTGTCCGCTACATAACACAGATTAAAAATAGGTATTATTTGTTTACTAAGAACATTCTGGTCTCGAGCTATTGAGCAGAGAAAACCGAATCCGTGAATCTGCAGCTAACTTTACTGAACTGTGACGGGATGGATGATCGGCTGATATTGTTTCGATTTCACACCGCGATCGACCGGTAGCACCTCCACGATCGACGTAATGAGCACCCCTGTCCTAGATTAACAAACAGTAAAATAGATTTATAAAATAAACAAATATGTGTTCAATTTTAGAGCAGTTTCATTCAGTGGCTGTTAATAGCCACAAACAACTTGAAAAGTTGGCCTTTTGAAAAGCATTTTGGCCCAATTTAGACACCCCCAACAACACACAAGGGTTAATTATAAACCTCAAGCATCTCTCACAAGATTAGATGCATGGACTTTTGCTCCGAGCCTTTTGTAGAACAGCTCAATGGTGTTCGGATTCAGAGACTGGCCGCTCTATTGCAGCCAGATCCCAAAAACTGAACCCCTGGTACATATATTTTGGAGGTGTGTTGGGTCTTTATCCTGATTTTGATAAAAATGGTAATTCAAAGGTGTTCCAAAAGTTTTATTAGTAGTCTTCATCAAACACATATGAAGCACAGAGGAGCTTTGAATCTCGTTTGTTCTGGCTTGCCTAAAGAAGGGAAAATAATTTAGTAACTACTTAAATGCCCATTTTCTTTGCTTTCTGAAGTGAAGATTTCCATTTTCTCTCCATTCGTTAACTTTCTTTTCCAACATATTTCTATTCGTGTCACAGGGGTCCAGTATACACTCTCTGGCCACTTTATTAGGCACACCTTGCTAGTATCAGGTTGTACACCCTTTTGCTGACAGCCTTAATCCTTCATAGTATAAATTCTATAAGGTACTGTAAACATTGCCCAGAGAGTTTGCTCTGTATTGACATGCTAGTGTCATACACTTGCAGCAGATTTGTCGGATGCACATCCATGATGCCAGCCTCCTGTTCCACCACATCCCACTATGTCCTCCATTTGAGTACAGTGCACTCATTGTCATGTTTTAAAAAACTAGTGTGCGCACTATGGTCACAAAAGGATGGACATGGTCAGAATAGGCCAAAAAAGCTCCCCCTACACCATTACAGCACCACCACTATCCTGAACCAATGATACAAGGTAGTATGGATCCACGCTTTGATGTTGACAACAAAATCTGACCCTACCATTGGGCAGGTGTACCTAATAAAGTGGCCGGTGAGTATAAAAAACCAAGCTTTCCTTTATATGCTCACACTGACCCCATTAAAGACTGCATTTTGGGTGCAACCATCACAGTATCTTTTGACCATAATAACTGCTGATGCAAATAAAATGAATGAAAATGCACTAATCCTTGATCTGGTGAATCTTTGTGAATACAACTGACTACTTACGGTTTTCAGAACTCCAACAGTGCTGCTTTGAAGGGTTTGCTGTGAAATATTACTAAATTTAACTAAAGCTGGCAACTCTTACCCAATCCAAATAAATCTACACATTTGTCTGACTTGCAATAAATCAATTAAGCTGTGACATGTTTTATTAGTAATGGCATTATTAATGCATATGTTGGCTTGCAGTGAATAGGTCCCAGGGCTCCAGTGCCTGTAACTATGATATAGCGGATGATAAGCTTTGGGTTCAGCATTGATTCCAAACCTCATTAATCAACTTCTAATCTAAAGCATGCTCTCCAATTAAGCTGTAAAAGAAACGTACCCAATACAGTTAAAATGGAGTTTAATTATGCTGTTTTGTCAATACTATTTGGCATAAAAAAGATCTGTTTGTTTAGGTTAGACAAGTCATCAGTGTTTGCATAGTTAATTTAAACCCATTTTGTGGCACATGGATAGACGGTTACCTCTCACATTTCATTTTTCTTGGAGGAAAAGAGTTAATTAGAGAGTTTCCAAGACTGAGTGTTGTTGAGAGAGCTGATAGTCTATCATGTCTGTCATCTCTGGCTTTTGGCAATGCTAATCGTCACTGTAAAACAAGCTGCTGAAAGTTTATGAAGCATATGAACTTTCCTCTGCTCTCTGTACTGAAACATTTGATAAATGTGCAGCTTCTCAAGATGCCTTTGGAAGCCCCAGGGTGCTCTATGTCCCACAATGTCATCCTTTGTTTACTGTATATTGACAGCTGTTACCATGGTGATGCCCATTTTTCTGACTCAGGAACAGCTGTTTTTTTATGCACCTACGTTTCAGCTGGAGAATCCCCCGCAGCCAAGAATTTAAAAGCCCCTGGTCTCCTGGAGGGCTTTTCTTCATTAGATCAAACTTCTCTAAAATACTTGGATGTCTCTGATATATTCTACTCTCTCAATGTGAAATTGTTCTTGACTTGAATTAAGTAGCCTTTCCTGGATCCCCAGTTTCCTCCCCCAATCCCAAATCATTCTGTTTGAGTGTAGAATTTCAATTCTTTTAGTTGCGGTGCAGTGGAAAGCACTGTGGTCTTTCGGTGAGAAGGTTGCTGTGACCTTCCTGGAAGGAGTTCTTACCAACCACAAACGGAACACAATATGAACACCTTCCCCACTGTTAAACACAGAGGCGGGTCACTGATGTTTTCGGGATGTGTGAGCTGCAAAGGCACAAGAAACTTGGTCAAAATTGATCAAAGTTGAATGTTATCAAAAAATACTGAAGAAAAGTTTGCATTCATCAGTAGAAGCTTCACGTGGGACTTTACTGGAAATTACAACATGAAAATGATCCTAAACACAAGGCCACTTGTCATTGGTTCAACCAGAACCAAGGTTCTAGAGTGGCCATCTCAGTGTCCAAACCTCAATATCATTCAGAACTCAAACTCAAACTCAGTCCATGGAAGACAATCCAATATTTTATTAGAGTTGGGGACTTTTGTCAAGAGGAACGTGCTGCTTTACCAACAGAGAAGATAAAGAACCTCTTCGACAACTCCCTCAAGAGACTTCAGGCTGTCAGTGATGTTAAAGGGGGAATATAAAATATTAAGGGCTGGGGTGTGTAACGTTTTATCAGGGTCATTTGAAAAGTTTTTTTTTTATTTAAAAAGAGTAAACAAAGTTAACTGTAGTTAAAGATGAATAGCCTCACTCGACCACTAAATATAAGTATGTGTCTTTAATTTTAAAAACGTAAGAATAAAGTATTACTTTATTTATACTAATTTATTCCTTTAAATCTGTACTCTCCAGTCAGGTTTGATCCGGTTCTCTGGTGAAGAACTTCTCATCACACCACTGCCACAGCATTTGGCTGCACAACACAACTACAGCGCCCCCTCTGGACATCACCCACATGTCATCTATAAGCGATCAGCTGAGCACAGAGTGCACAATGATAAAACCTATGTGACCCATGGCTTTAAGTTGAGCAACCATCATCGACACCGTCGCCATCGTTACCAGCATGGAAAGCTCCAGAGACAACACTTCTGTGGACGCCGCAAGCAATGTATGTAAGGGAATTTCCTTCTAGCTAAATGTAAAAATTGTAGGCTTGTCATATTTTTTTTGTTGCAAATAATTAACTTCAAATGCGAAGAAAGAATTGTATTTTGTGTTTTAGTGTAATTTGCAAGGCTGTGTATGTGCTGTCCCTTCATTAAGCAGTCAGCTTAATGGACATTAGTCATCAGGAGCAAAGTCTATAACATTTTTGAGTGTTCATTGTTTTCTGTACTTTAACTGCAGACACTCCTAAGCCTCCCACAGATGACCACTTTGTCATGCCTGATGAGTTTGAGGCACAAAGCCGAGTGAAACGTTCTGAGATTACACCGAAATCAGAAGGTGGGCTGAATGTGGAAACCCTAGTGGTGGCAGACAAGAAAATGTTAGAAAAACATGGAAGAGACAATGTCACTACGTATGTCCTCACTGTCATGAACATGGTGAGTAGAGGAATTAACCATTAAGTATAAGGACCATTTTTGGCACCATCTGAAGTTTCTCATCCTCTTCTGTACGTGTTAACCAGGTTTCTAGCCTTTTCAAAGATGGGACTATTGGAAATGATATTAACATTGTAGTGGTCAGCCTCCTCCTTCTTGAGAAAGATCCGGTAAGATTTATAAGTGTATTCTTGTCCAAATCTACCAGTAAATTGGTTGATCATCGGATCAATCAATCAATCGACTGACCAACCAAACAACCAACCAACCAACCATCCATCCGTACATACGTTACCAATCAATCAACCAACCGACCATTCATTCGTCCATCCATCTGCCCGCCCATCTGTACATTTATCCATTCTTGCATCCATCCATCCATCAATTTAACCAACTTACCCAAACTAACCTTCCTACCTGGCTGTCCATTCCCATTCCAAACTTGTTTACTATGTACATACCTAACCTCCCTACCCTACTGCCCACCTATATACTGATCTTCTTCTTAAGTAGTAACTACCTGACCTACTTATCCCCACTGCTGCACCTACCTTCCAAGCACCTGACTATGTCTCTCTGTCTATCCATCTGTTTTCTGTCACCAGAAACCAACCACACAAGCGTGCAGCACACCTCTGCTTGTCACATGAAAAATATTTTAATTATTATTGTCATTATTTTAAATAATAATTTTATCATTTATAATTTACTGTTCCATTTGTAGAATATCAACCACAGATGTGAAATATGCCTTTCATATTTGACAGATAGCGGATCATTCATTGCTTCTTTTCTCTCTCACCACCCCTTTGAACTCGTTTTCTTTGTTGGTTTAATCGCCGTCAGCTGGGCCTGTCTATCAACCACCACGCAGACCAATCGCTCAACAGCTTCTGCCAGTGGCAGTCGGGTCTGCTGGGTAAAAACGGCAAGCGGCATGACCATGCTATACTGCTGACAGGGCTGGACATCTGCTCCTGGAAGAATGAACCATGTGACACCTTGGGTAAGACACCTGACTCTCAGCGTACGGCCTCAAAACTGGGTCATGTGTTGTGATGTCAGAAGCTAGACGCTCTGCAGGAGGATGAATCACACACCGGTACGGTTAGAGAGATCTTGTGGTTGGTGATGACTGTCCTCAGAGACGCATCCAATAAAGCTCAAATCCACTTTACAGTCAGGTGACAACCTCTTCAGTTGTAGGGAATTTAACAATGAAGCCCAAACCTCAAGAGTGTGTTTCACTGGATGTTCGGCAAAGTGGATAGCAGTGCTTTAAAATGATCTCTTTAGGCTCTAGTCAAAGATTTTTTACAAACAAACAGTTGGGTCTAAAATGAGTTTATTCACGTTTCCATGAGAGTTGCATTATGAACTTTCTTCTCAACCTTTGCTGTGTTCTTTCTGACCTAATATGCAGGTTTTGCTCCAATAAGTGGGATGTGTAGCAAATATCGGAGCTGCACGATTAATGAAGATACTGGGCTGGGCCTCGCTTTCACCATCGCCCATGAGTCAGGACACAAGTACGTTTAATCCTGCTTTCAGATCCCAAACTGTGTATTTGGGACACTGTATTCTTTACAATATATCAAAAGGTTATTTGTGTTTGCTGGTTGTTATTATCAGGGAATGGTTCTGTTGTATGTCTGAGATTTTATGTCAGCTGTATTTTTGATTCATTTGGTCCCATGGCAAATTCTCAAGATAAACTGGAAGAAAATCGACCCAAGAGAAACCCCAGGCTGATGCACTGTGTATTCTCCATGGATAAAAGTTTGGAGTGTTTGGAGTCAAAATCATGTCACTAGGAACAAATAATTTATCACTCATCACTGAGCAAAGATAAAACAAGACTTTTCCTGCTAATAGTGGACAGTGTCTATAGAGCAAATGGTTTAATTAGGTGGAAATCTCTTTGAGGACAGTGAATATTTCAATGCTTTGTTGTGAGGAAGGATCCAACCTGATTGAGGGAGTGGTTTTTCATTGAAGGTCTCTTTGGATTACATTCATAGGGATCTCTTGTCTCTACATCTTCTTCTCATTCTTTGATTTGCTCCAGTTTTGGAATGATCCATGACGGAGAGGGGAATCCCTGCCGGAAGACAGAGGGGAACATAATGTCTCCCACATTGGCTGGAAACAACGGGGTTTTCTCCTGGTCTGCATGCAGTCGACAATACCTCAACCGATTTTTGGGGTAAATTTTAACGCTCTCTTCAGAAGTAACCTTGTTTTCCCTATCTTGCTTTACCAAAAGCTATCTTTGAAAATGCATACTAAACTATTGTTTGTAATAAATATTGAGTAAAGTCGGTTTTTGTTTATTGAGAACTTTCACAGCCATTGGACCAATGGGCAACTGGACATCCATGCAAAAACATTGATTGTCATGCCACACATTTAGTTAACCCTTAGAACTTCTTAACCCTTAGAATATTGATTTCAAATATAAAGTGTATGTTTCAAAACGGTAATTAGCTTTGATATTTTTATTTTTAAATGAACATTATAAGAGTTATGACAAATAATTTGCAAGGTAATTCGAGAGAAATTGTTAGAAAATGCGAGATTGTCTTTTAGTTTAATTTCACGGACCCCAAATCAGTGACATTTAGTGGTAAAAAGAAGGACTAACCCTTGGAAGTATAAGACCTGTGAGATGGCTTGTGTTTCTGTTGACCTTTATCTTTGCTTTTTTGGGAGATTTATGAATTTTTATTTTGTCTCAAAACTTTGGATTTTATTATTCATTCATTCATTTTCCAACCCACGTATTCCCTCCATGAGTAACTCCTTCCAGGAAGGTCACTGGCAAGCCTTGAACTGACAACCTTCTAACTGGAAGGCCACAGTGCTACCCTCTGTGCCTGATTTGATTATAAAATCAAAAATTGTTCTCAATTTTTGTGATGTTTGCAGTAAAAAAAGACAAAATTTAATACTATTAGTTTAAGATAATACAATAGTATCCAGCACTAACAATGATCACGTAAACGTGCTTGTACATAATAAGAGGACATGGGCGATAATAATTTCTTTTCCCCCATGAGTAAACGAAATGGTCAATAAAGGTTTTTTTTAAATTATGTTCAATGCAAGCAAATCTTAAAATGTTTACGTCGAGGGTTTTTTGTCCTCCTAAGAGCAGAGTCAAAGTGACTGTGAAGATATGTATAGCACTTTACAGGAAACGCTATCCTAGTAAGCCGACCAATCACAGACATTGAGACTGTGATTGGTTTGGAGTTTCCTACTTTGAAGAGTATTACCACAGGATAAAGTCCCTAAGACTGTTTGTGGGTGCATAACTTAAACTTAAATTAGTCATATAAACATTACCCCTTGTGGCTTTTGTGAAGGGCAAAGTTATAGCAACATAAATCAAAGCCAAATTTGGCACCAGGCTCTAACCATGTTTTTACATCAGCCTCAAGTAGGCTGTCAATCAATTTGAGAGGGAGGTTACCACTTGGTGAAATTAAAATGTAAATATTTGACATAATAAACCTTTGCATAAAACATTTTTATTTTGATGCTGTCAACACAATCCTGAAAATTGGTGATACTATTGAGTTATACTGTGGTAAAAGCAACATGATAGAGTAATATATTCCATTTTCCCCAGAACATTAATAATAAGAACACATGCTTCTTCGAACAAATGAGCAAAATAAACTTTTGGATGTTTTGATGAACGTTATTTGATTCATGCATCTCTATTTATTTTTGTCATCAAAACAGAACAGCTCAGGCGTCATGTCTAGTGGACGAGCCCAAGCAGATCGGCCAGTACAAGTACCCCGAGCAGCTTCCAGGTCAGCTCTATGATGCTGATATACAGTGCAAATGGCAGTTTGGCTCAAAGGCGAAACTCTGCAGCCTGGAATTCGTAAAGGTACCCTGCAATACTTGGGATTCACCACTAGGGATGAAATATTAAAATGTGCTCCACGCAGTTCTGTTTGAACTTTTACATGGTCACCACAAACACATGTCTGTGAGAAGAAAACAAGTACTGAGAGGTACCCTTCTCTCAAAATCTGCATTCCCAGTCCATAAACAATGGTGTAACAAAGATGGACAGGGCCCCCTTTGGCTTCCGCTGTAGCCTGAAACACACACATTGATATGCAAATAGTTATGCTTGGGAAATGAACATTGGAAGAGTCTATCTGTGGGATTAGCTCTCACTCTATGGACTACTTCTTTTAGAAAGCCCTGTTACTTTTGTGCTCTTCAGGGACCTTATTTGTGTACTGAAAAGAGTCTTGAACGTCAAGCCTGACGGAAGGCAGCTGTACATCTTAATTAAGAACAATTGTGCAGATCAAACCCCAATGTTTTTGTTTTCACCAGCCCCCGAAGCAATCCAGTCCTTGTCAGAAAGTCATGGAGAAGTAATTAGCTGTGGGAGCTAGCAACGTTAACTACCCAGTGATGCTTAGTTTGTTGGTGCTAGTTCTCGTAATTCTCCCAATCTCTTTTACTTTCACTCCTGGCAGATTGGGCCCTTCGCCAGTAGTGGCCTTTCTCCCAGCCCCTCTTTTCCATTATTATCAATCTATCATGGGAGGAAACAAAATACAACAAAAATTGTTTTTCTTTTAGGCAGCAGAGTGATTGAGTTTGGAAGGATTTGTCGAAAAAGTTGACTGGTTATTGCTTTAGTAACTAAAGTTGTGGTGAATTATAAGTTAGGGTGGTTGGAGGGCTCCCATCTTTTACCATGCTCTCTCTGTAAATGCTCACTAGGACATCTGTAAATCATTGTGGTGCCACAGAACGGGACATCGATGTGAGACCAAGTTCATGCCTGCTGCTGAGGGTACCATCTGCGGACCAGACATGGTGAGGGCCAGCCCATTCACCCTTTCTCTGTCTGAACTCGTTGAACTGCAACTCAAGCAAAATAAGAACTGACAGCTCCCTCTTGCCACCTGTGGTATTTACTCTGATTTCTGTAAGTGTTCTGGAAGGATGATTGGACCTGTGCTCCACTGAATGAAGGTGAGAGGTGCTGATGTGTGGGACTCTGTGGCTTGGCTTGGATGCATATTGCTCTCTAGGTGTTACTCTGGGATCAATCCCAAACTAGCATAGATCTCCCCAGAAGAGGTGTTTTCTTTATCTACGTCTGTTTTCCAGCTGAGGCGACTTGAGCAGGTGTAATATCTAAGTGTGTGGCTCGCAAACTTTGGCTTGTAAAAGCCACAATGGGTGACATAAAACAACCCCCATTTCTCAAATTTTTTTCTGAGATAGACCTGTGCCGAATTGGCAGCCTGGTTGCTATGGAGAGCCAGTGACATAATGTAATGTTCCCCAAGTCACTGTGAGTGAAATAAACCAACCCCCATATCTCTAACATATTCTGAAGCTAAGATAGAGTTCAGACAATTTGGTTGCTAGGGTAAATATTCAGGTTGCTAGGGAGCAGTCAGTTTTGTCATTAGAATTTAAGTCATTACTATAATTAACATAATCAATTCTTTAATCAAATGTTTCATCTTGATAATATTTTTGTAGCCTTTTCGCATTTATTTTCAATGGCAGTTATTAGTTATCAGTAAATATTTAACCCTTTCTAAAACTTGGGTTTCAAATACTTTTGCACAGTAAATGGTATGCCAAATGACTCCATTTTAAGTCAATGATCTCTTTGAGAAATGCAACAGTTATTGGATACTTATCGTACCTTTTTGTCTCTTCCATTATTCAGTGGTGTCGAAAAGGACAGTGTGTCAAATTTGGAGAGCATGGTCCTAAAGCCGTGCATGGCCAGTGGTCAAGTTGGTCTGAGTGGTCTGACTGTTCCCGGACCTGTGGTGGAGGCGTCATGTACCGAGAGAGATCCTGCAACAGCCCTAGGTATCATATTTGTCATGCTCATCAGTAAATTACAATAGTTTTAAATAAATCAGATTTAAAATGGGGGCGGCATGAAGGTGCAGTAGGTAGCACTGTGGCATTCCAGTTAGAAGGTTGCTGGTTCGAGTCTCGCCGGTGAGCTTCCTGGAAGGAGTCTACATGTTTTCCCTGTGCTTGCGTGGGTTTCCTCCAGATACTCCGTTTTCGCCCACAATCTCAAAAATATGCGGTTAATTGAATAATCTAAATTCCCCTTAGGTGTGAATGTTGGCCTTCGATGGACTGGCGACCTGTCTAGGATGTACTCTCACCTTTTCCCCCATGTGCGCTTAAGATAGGCACCAGCAGACCCCCGTGACCCCAAAACATGAATAAACAGATTGGAAAATGAATGAATATTTAAAGATATTGCAGTTTGACATTGGTAAGTTATTATGTATTCCAAAACAATGCATGTAATCAAGGCACCTGATTGGTCGCAGCTCTGCCTTTAATGGTAGATTAGGCATCAATGGTAGAGGCACATCTGCTGCATGACCGACTGACCAACTGTGTCTCCTAGATTACCCCTGAACTTTGACACACTGAGTAATCTTGGATTAAGTGCATTCTGGTGTGTCAGGGTTCACTGTTTGAGTCTGTTCTGAAATCAATGAACACGCATCTCTACAGCGGACAACTGCAGCTAATGACCTTTCCACGATAAAATATGCATTTAATTAAATGTTTGACAGGTTTAGTAGTTTGGTTTCTAAAGGAATTTGATTTATTAACTTTAGGGTTACTTTTTCAGTTAATACAGGGATAGAAAATGCATATAATGCATATTTTGAGCCAGACCCATATAGTTGTGTTAGTCATCCAAATGTAAATGTAACTAGAAGGGTTTGTGCCCAAACTTTGCTGTTGGCTTGTAAAAGTGGTGTTTAAAAGTATTTTATAAGCAAAATGGAATGGTTGCCAAGGTAGAATTTCTCGTTGCTATGGAGGAATCGCTGATATCATACAAGTTTCAAGTTTCATATGCTAATATGAGCAATATAAACCAAGCCTTTGGTCTCTATGATTTTCCTTAGCTTATATAGAGATATCTGAAATTGGTTGCTATGGTAAACAGTCAGGTTGCTATGGAGGGGTCAGGGGCATAATATAATGTTTCATGTGTCAGTTTAATAACCAACCTCATGTCTTTATCATTTACCAAAGCTGAGACAGAACAGAAAATTAGGTTGCTAGGGTAAACTTTTTGGTTGCTAGGGAGCTGTCATGTACCATAAATAAAACCCTATTTCTCAATGTTTCCTCTTGAAGATATTTCTGTTGTCTTTTCCAATTTGTTTTTTCAAAGATGTTTACGAGTCTTTAACCCCTTCTAGAGCATGGGGTTCAAATAATTTGCACAGTGGATGATATATTCCTGCACAGACAGATAACCGCCACAAGTTAATCTGTTTGAAGTTTCTATGAAATCATCAGTTTGAGTTACACTTTTACGAAATTTCCCAGAATTTCCAGTGCTTTATTTATTCCTTTAGTGGTACTAGTTTTAAAAGATGTACTTGAATTTACCAGTTTAGATATCTTGGCAAAGTTTGGTGTCTGTAGCTCAAGCAGATGAAAGATAGGATGTAAGACGTATGGGAATTGTGTGAAAAGTCTGAAAAATCCCTTCATTTTTTTTAAAAACTTCAAAAATGACCATACTTTATTATAATTGTTTCAAAAGTAAAAAAGTGGACACAAGAAAGGATGAGTAGAAAGCTGCATTATAGTCTTAAAATTACACACCCTGGGAAATTTCTCTAAAAATATGAATGATAAATCATTTAGAACAAAGCCGTTACTATGCAAATGCCACAAAGTAGCTCACAATACACAGAACAGCTCAGATACAAGCCTCTAAACTTCTGGAACAAAGTTATTTGGAGCGATGAGACCAAAATGTAATTTTTTACATAAATGCTACATTTGGACGGGAGTCAACAAAGCTTTTCATGAAAGCAACACAACCCCTACTGTGAAACTCAGAGGTTGGTCACTGATGTTTTGGGGATGTCTGAACTCCAAAGGCACAGGGAATTTGGTCAAATTTGATAAAAGAGAAGAAAGCAGCATGTTATTAAAGGATACTGGAGGAAAATGTACATCAGCCCAGAAGCTCATGGGACATTACTGGACATTCCAACATGACAACGATCCAAAACCAAGGCCAAGTCCACTCATCATTGGTTACACCAGAACAAAGTGAAGGTTCTGGAGCATCCATCTCAGTCTCCTAACCACTTTACAATTGAACCACTCTGGGAGAATTCAAATGTGTAGTTCATGCAAGACAGTCCAAGATTTTATAAGAGTTGGAAGCTTTTTGTCAAGAAGAATGGGCTGCTTTACCAACAGAGAAGATAAAGAACCTCCCCGACAACTACCTCAAGAGACTTCAGGCTGTTATTGATGTTAAATAAATGAATACTAAATATTAAGAGGCCAGGGTCATTTTGAAAGTTTCTTTTGTCTTTATGATTTAAAAAGAGTAAGCACAAGTTGTTTGACAATAAATGGCTTCACCCAACCCCTAACTGTGAGTGGGGGAAAAGGATGTAAATAAACAATCAAGGCGATCTCCCTTCATTGCAGAATTCAACACAGACTCCACTTTTCTGTTTCATACAGCACATTGCCATAAGCCACATGTGTAAGATCCAAAGTCAGCTTTATATTTGCCTGTAAAGAACAGTTTTTGTCAGTGAACATCTGGTAACATTCTGTATGTTAATCAGAATAATTTATATTCACTCAAATATGATTGAGGACATGGTCATGCTTCAAAACAGGGATTTTGACAAATAATCGTCCCCTCTGGCTTTCAGACAGCACCTGCAACAGATTCAGTGTTGGTATGTCTTATGTTTGTAGCGGTGCAGTTCAAGGGGAGCCTTTGCTCATCACTCCATGATAAAGTCCTCAGGAGACAGCAGTCAACAGCAAAATATGGCAATTTAATAACGTTAATCAAAAAATATTGTCTTAAAAATGTATGTAACTTTGAAAGAAGTGTCTTTTAATAAGGATTTTAGCAAAAACCCAGTGGACATAGTTATTGATAGTTACCTTTTTGTAGTTTGTTTAACAGAAGAGGCAATAATGTTTACTGTTAGAACTATGGGTGGCACTATTTCATCATTTCCAGTTGTCAAATTTGAAGAGTACTATGCATGTATGAGCGCCATCAAGACTTCTGAAAGCAAACAAATGTTTAAATTTGATTACATCATTTTTTAGCATTGTTTATTTATATGTCAAGGGTTCCGATTTAATTTACATACCTTTGTTGGAAACAGCGTGGGCATAATGAGGATTTGATTGTAGATGAGGGGCTGAGAGATGGAAGTGTGATTAGGGCGTAGGATAAAAAAGATCAATTTGGGGGTTTGGAAAGAGAGGCTTGATGACTGTTTCTTTAAGAGACTCCGGAAAAATCAGTTCTGCAAAGTCTTGTCGACAAACAGGGCAGATTTATACTTAGTACAAATGCAAAACGATCACTGTTTCCATAGTGACCTTTCAGGAAATCTAGATTCATCCTCATAGCATCAGCATGTTCACTGTATCTGGTAAGTGCTCTACCATCTGGGCTCATAGAACACTGCCGCTAAAGCTCTAATAGGATCAGTCTGAAAACCTGCTCCAAAAACAAAAGTAACCATCTGACAGCACACTGATTTTCCCTCCTCTAATTTGTATACAGAACTTTATTTATTATGAAAAAAAGAGTTGAATTTCAGTTAGTTTCTCTGTTTTTTCTCAACATTTATGAACGATTCAGTCGTATGCTTATTATTTTGCCTTGATAAAGCTCACATATTGTTATTCGTCTTATGCTTCTGACACATTCTAAAGACAGCAAACTAAGTTGCTTTATCTTTTCAGACTGGTATGAATTAAAGAATTCTGAGAGCATGGTGGAAAATTTCCCATTGACTTAACATCGGTTCAAACTTTGTAAAACTGTAACTCAAACTGAGAACCTGACAGACACTGATGTCAGAACATTTCAATCACTGTTTGTATTTGAATGCTCTAGAGGGTGTTAAATAATTACCATTAACTTATAATGGCCAATTGAAAATAATTTGGAAATGGCAGATAAGATATTTGCAAGATAAAACGTGAGAGAAATGGGGGGTTTATTTTTATAACATTGCTGAGCTCTCCCGAGTAACCAAACTGTTTACCCTAGCAACCACATTTTCACATCTTAAATGATAGAGACATGTGGGTTGTAACAAAGGAAGCATAGCATGCCACTGACCACTCCATAGCAACCAGACCATTTACCATAGCAACCAAATTGGCATATACATATCTCAGCTTATAACAACCATAGAGAAATGGGGGGTTGTTTATGTAAATCATAGTAATACATTTATTTATTCATGGCATCACTGACAGCTTTTTACTAATCTAACTGTTTACCCTGGCAACCACAATTTCTGAATACTTATAACTCGCTAATACTTAATTGTAAATGATAGAGACATGTGGGTTGTTTTATATATCTACCATAGCAACCAAATTGGCATATACATATCTCAGCTTATGACAACCATAGAGAAATGGGGGTTGTTTATGAAAGTCACTCTAACAGTAACAGACAGCTCCCTAGAAACCAAACTGTTTACTCTATCAAATGCAATTTCAGAACTCTCATAAACTGTTATTCCCTAATCGGAAATGATATATTTGCCTTTATAGCAACCTGGCCATCTACCATAGCAACCAAATTGGCTTATGCATATCTGAAAAATATTGAGACAAAGGGTCTGGTTTATATCACTCATTGTGACATTGGAACCTTTGTGAAATATGTTTAAACATAACTTTTAGAAGAAACGTACGCAAAGTTTGCGTACGAACTCTAGTTATTCATTTGCATCTTTTATAAGTGGGTAAGTGGAGAGCCATTGATGGTTTACTCTCACTCAAAAAAAGTGTCAAAAACTCAAAATGTTATGGCAACCTACTCCAATAAATTTTGAAGTTTGGAAGGCCATCTCAAATTTCATGTTTGCATGTGTATGGCACAACTTTGGCCACTTGCGGTTTTCACATCCATTGCAGTGAAAAGGCATGCACTTACAACCTTTTTTACTGTTAGAATTATATTTTTGTTTAGCATTCAGTTGAATCATTCCAGTAAAGTTTTGAAAACAAAAACAAAGAATCGAAAGCTGCCTTTAGAATCACTACAATGCAGAATGTAGGAGAACCATCTTCTCCGTGAGCAATTTCCCAACCTCAAGTGTGAACATGCAATAAAAGTGAAGGCCGTAGACTAAAAACGAACCAGCACAGACACATATGCGAACACATGGTTGGCCAATGGCAGAATTTTTTAATGCTTTGAGGTTAAGCTACAAGAGGATACCTAAGAGTCCTCAACCATGCAGACATGCCGCAAGCATGCCTCTGCTTTCCCAGTCTTAGTCAAAAGAGCTGCTGGGCTCCTTGCCCTCAGGAAAGATTGGACTTTCTGCTTCATGTGGCACTGGGAAGCATTCCAGCGGCATTGGGAGGAGGCTGTTCCCTAGCCTCCAGCTGCCTCAGGATATAGTAACGGATTGACCAGAGATGAGCTTGATTTACTGCCTTAGGTGCAATTTCTCACATTTGCACATTTTGGATAAAGAACAATAGCAAACCTTTCATTTGTTAGCTAGCACATGTTACTGCATGTCATAAATTTAGAAGCAACATGTAATCCTCCGCCCATTTTCTTTGGCAAATCCATCTACCAATAACCAAATCACATTGGTGAAAAGGCAGGGTACACCCTGGATAACTTGCTAGTATGTTAGGGCTTCATGCACTCCAGAGAGGAAGTTGCACCTTTGAAATTTGATTGTGGGAGGAAGCCCAAGTACCTGGAGCAAGGCCACACGGGAATAGGTAGAACATACAGACTTCACTCAGGAAGGCACCCAGCTGGCATTGAACCGGAAGCCTTCTATATGAGAGACAACAGAGCTACCCACTCCACCACCGTACTGCTTTTTGCAATATATTCTGAAAGGATCAAGCATGTCTAAAGGTGTTCCAATAGAAATGAACAAGCACATGGACTACATGGACACTAATGGATTGAGATCTGGTGACTCTGGAGGCCAATTGAGTGCTCTGAGATGACATGGTTTGTTATTTTTCTGGTAGTAGCCATCAGAAGGCCAAAAGGGATGGACATGGTCTGCAACAATACTCATGGAGTCTGTTGCGTTGACATGCTCAGGTCCAACATATGCCAACAAAATATCCCTCACACAATAACACCACCAACCTGAACTAATACAGGATCCGTGCTTCTATGTAGTTATCTCCAAATTCTAACCCTTCCAATCAACTATTGTCCAATTATGGCCAGTGCAAATAGTAGCCTCAGTCTCCTGTTCTTAACTGACACCAGGCGTGGTCTTCTGCTGTTGAAGTGTCAGGAACGGGAGGTGACAGAACTCAAAAGCATGAGCTGAGATCAAAAATGTATTTTATTATTAATGATCAAAAACAAAACACAGGAACATACCCCACATGGGAAAACCTCAAATAAACTAAAACTGGTTCCAAGGGAACGGGAGATCAAGCTAACTAAGAAAAAGAAAACTTAAACAGAACATTCGCTCGACTCAGCGCAGGAGTATGACCCCGTGCTCGCAAGGTGCAAACTTAAATAAGAAGGAGAATTAAGGAAGAAACTAGAACACCTGAGAGGAGACAATTAGGAGAAACAAGAGACCAGGCACGAAGGAGGAGAAAGGCAGAAAGGGACACATCCAACAGAGCCAAGAACAGACGCAAACATACAGGAGCAGGATGAGGAAAGACAGAAGAAAACTGGGAAAGAGGAGAGACGGAAGGGAATGGAACATGACATGTAGCCCATTCACCCCAAGATTCGATGTGTTGTGCGTTCAGAGATGCTCTTCTGCAGACCTCGGTAGTATCGAGTGGTTATTTGAGTTACAGTTGCCTTTCTATCAGCTTAAACTAGTCAGACTATTCTCTGAACTCTGGCATCAGCAATTCACTGGTCAGCTAACAGACCAGTATCCCAAACAATTTCATAGGAAAATTAATAAGGGATGTACAGCGACTCAGATTATGTAAAACCCTATTGAAGTGGTGTGTTTACACCAAATTTTATTCAAGAATCAAAGCTGTTGAAAACACAAGCAGATCCAAGTTGAGATTTGATATTTTTTACATCTATCAGTTGGGTTGTGATTAATTTAGAGACATCACAGATAATAGACTAAGACGTTCCCTTAGTGCATAAGATAATGCATATCACATGAAATACATATCACCAGCCCTTCATGCAAAAAATATGCATGCTGTAGCACATCTGTTTCTTCTCTTCTCCCTGCTTCCATGTTCACTGCTGCTAATTTCTGGTTGTTTCCCTAAAGCCCACAGCATAACGGCAAGTACTGCCAAGGTCCTGCTAGACTGCACCAGCTGTGTAACACCAAGCCGTGCCAGGCCAACGCAGTGGATTTCAGAGCCCAGCAGTGTGCAGAGTACAACAGCAAGCCATTCAGGGGATGGTACTACAAGTGGAAGCCGTACACCAAAGTGGAAGGTAAGAGAATGTCAATGAATTGGTCTGCTAAGAACATTTCACGTCATGCCAAGGTCAGTCTGAATACAGAAATCAGATTGGCTGGATTGTGTTGATTCATTTCAAATGACTGCAATAAAGCTGATTTCTAAAGTTTGCACACAAACTTCAAAGTTCGATTGTACCTATTGTTTCAATGGGTAACATAAACCAACCCAATATCTGAGATTACCAAATTTCAGACATTATCTAAAGCAGTATGGTTGATAGGGCAGTGTCATTGACATAACATGTTGCTCTTCAAGCCACTGTAAGTGAAATAAACCAACAATCATGTCTTTTCCTGAGCTGAGATAAGGGTGTACCAAATTGGTTACTATGGAATACAGTCTGGTTGCTTTGGAGAGGTCAGTGACATAATATTATGTCGTTGTGTCAATATGAGTTAAATAAAGCAACCCCCATGTCTTTATCATTTACCAAAGCTGAGATAGAGTCTAGAGATATGGCAAATTGGTTGCCATGGTTAACATTCTGGTTGCTATGCAGGGGTTAGTGACATATATTATGTCCTCGTGTCAATATGAGTTAAATAAAGCAACCCCCATGTCTTTATCATTTTCCACAGCTGAGATAGAGTTCAGAAAATTTGGTAGCTAGGGTTTACAGTTTGGTTGCTAGGGAGCTGTCAGAAATGTCATAATTGTTTTTTTTTATTACAGAGGAGCCTTTTCTGGTGCCATTTAACATGTATCTTCAAAGGTGGTATTTAAAACCTACCATAACATGTATGAAAGTTTGATATGTATGACTAGCATCTGTATCTACCTCTTTAAAAATAACAAAGAACTACAAGTACAAAAATACGATAAGTTTCTCTACGCTAATAAAATATAATAGTACCTCAAAAACCACAAAGGACCCAAAAGAGAGCTTAAGGGATTCTTTAAAGCAAAAAAGTGCCATCTAGAACCCTTAATCTGGAAAGAACCACCAAAGAACAACTGAAGAACCTTTCCGTTATTCTTTTATTTACTCAGTTATTAGCATCCCCAAATCTCATTCTTTTATTTCTCAGGCAGCAGCAAACACTTTTTTTTTTTTGAGAAATTGGCGTTTTGATAATGAAATTCAGGAGGAGCCAAGACATTAGTTAGCCTGACTTTAAAGCTTGAGTGAGTTTCTGTCTGTTGGCAATTTCATAAAAGTGAACCCCTTCACCAAATTAGGGGTCTCTGGGCTTGGGGAGAGGGGGGGGGGGGGTCTCTGGGATCAGGTCGCTCCCTGGTCTAGCTCTCTTTGATGGACTCGCCTAGTACACATGCTCACCAAATATGCCTTGCGTCACCAGGCTAATTAACAGTATAGTGAACTCGTGAAGGCAAAATGAAAACATAACAGTATATTTGGAGGTTTTAGATTAGAAAGTGCCTAAGCGCTCTAAAAATTTATTTAGTTATTTACAAAAATAGAGGAAACTGTCAAGGACCATTTCCAAGGCTGTCATTATGAAAACTTCAATTTCACCCATGCAGGCAATAGCTCTCACCACAGTTTGAGCTGTGCATTGGGCATGGACTGGAAACATGTACACCCCCGTTCTGTTAGCTCCACTGTCAAGTCAAGCAGACAGGCTAGGAACAGAATAATAGTTCCCAGTGAGTCTGTTTACTGTATGCATTGGGTCCTCTTCTTCCCCTGTCAGTTTTTCCTGAAGCTAAAAATGAGAAAGAGCAGAAAGAAGATGTTGAGATGTCTCTGGGGCTGTCAGTGGAGGGAATTGAGATCTTTGCTTTAAGTAGTAGATCATGTTTGGCCTTGGGATGCTTTAGTGGCCAGTACAGGTGTTTGGAAGCCGCTAGGCTTTTAGGATTTCATAAAATGTAGTTCATCATATGTTTTTGTATTTTCTTGATGCAGTTTTTTTTAATTGGCCATCCTGTGCATTTGTCATGGTTACATGTTTTACATTTTTCCAACTATAAGGAGTTATTATAATACAACATAATGTTATTTGTCTTAACAGCTCAAGCTAAAGCCACTACACTACTATATCTTTTCAGACTGGGACCACTAAAGAAATTTGGGAAATCGCTGAGAATTCTGAGGATTTTCCGTTGACTATGACAACTGACACTGAAAATCTCATAGAAATGTCAAACAGGCCATACTTGGAGAGGTTATCAGTATGTACAAGTATATACCAACCACTGTGCAAAAGTATTTGACTCTAGAGGGGATTAAATATTGACCATTGTTTTATACTGCCCATTGAAAACAAATTGGAAAAATAAATGGGGGTTTGTTTAGGAATCATAGTAGCAAATTAACATTTTTATGACATCCCTGACAGCACCCCAGCAACCAACCTGTTTACCATAGCAACCAATTTTCTGGACTTTATCTCAGCTTTGGTAAATGATAAAGATATGGAGGTCGGTTTATATAACTTATAGTGACAAATGAAACATTCTATTATGTCACTGACCCCTCCATAGCAACCTGACTGTTTACCATAGCAACCAATTGTCTGGACTTCATTCTCAGCTTTGGTAAATGATAAAGATATGGAGGTCGGTTTATGTAACTCACAGTGACAAAGAGAACATTATAGTATGTCATTGACTCCTCCATAGAAACCAGACTGTTTACCATAGCAACCAATTGTCTGGACTTCATAGAAACATGGGGGTTGGTTTATATTACTCATATTGGCATGGGCAATTTGTATTATGTCAGCAACCCAAAAGTCCATCATTTCATTTTGCTTATACAACATACTTTTAAACTCCACTTTTACAGGCCAACAGCAAAGTTTGTGCACAAACGTTAGCCATTTAGATATATAATATTATTTCAAAACAATGGCAGAACCCGTTGAGTTCATACTGAGCTACGGAAGTCAATGAGCCTGCAACTGGGAAGGTTGGATGCGTTTGTGTATTTGATATGTTCATATTTTACTCTTGCTCAGAGAGCTGGACAAAGCCATCCCCTTCACATTCCTGCTTTATGGGCCTGGTTTGTTACAGAGTTTTACATTTTAGTGCAATATGTGTTCAGTGGGTAGTTTCCTTGCAGTTGTTTCAGCCTTCCAGTTATTTCACAACTAACTACACACAGTTAACACGTGCCTAGTAATTAGCTCTTGACAGAAGAAAACAATGATTTGTGCTGATTAGGAAGGGGAAGCCATTGTGTAGATTATTTTTTAAATTGTCAAAATTGTTTCATTTGGTTTTTATTTTATTTTTTAAATGTATTTGCGTAAATAAGCTTTTGAACTCAACGAAAAAATGAGAATAAGTGATTTTGTCACTTTAGGGACCTGTTCCATTTGGCATAAAGCTTTTGATGAGAAAAGTGGGCTTGTGGTTAGTGCTCTTGGATAAAACGTGAAGCTTCCTTTAAATCATCTGTCATGTTCACAGCTTCGGCTATAATAATAGAGCATTATGGCATAAGATCTCGTTTCTTTTCATTTTTAGAGGAGGACGTCTGCAAGCTGTACTGCATTGCCGAGGACTTTGATTTCTTCTTTGCCATGTCCAGTAAAGTCAAGGATGGGACCTCTTGTTCTGACTATAAAGGAGGGGTGTGCATTGATGGGATATGTGAGGTATGCATTGCTTCTACATGGTGATTTTCTAGCCATGTATGTGAGTATGATGTGGTATTCAGCAGTTCAAGGACCTAAACTGAGAGTGGAATTTAAGAATTTGATTTGAATGTATTTTTGTGAGCAGCCGGTGGGCTGTGACCAGGTGTTGGGATCAAAGGCCACGGTGGACGCCTGTGGGTTGTGTAAAGGAGACAATTCCAGCTGCAAATTCTACACTGGCCAGTACACACTGCAGCACCGAGCCAATGGTGAGACACTCCTACACAGCCATCAACTCATGATAAACTAAACTTAAGGTCACAGATGAGGGAATCGTTACCAAAGCTTACTTTATAGACCTTTTTTTTAAGTTTTGCGAAAATGGAATTTATTGATTTGAACACTTGAGAGCGTTTGGCTTGTTTGTAAAAAAAAAACAAACAAAAAAAAAAACAGAACCCAATCACCAGTAGAAATAAATAAAGCCAGTTGAAACAAAGAGAAATATGTTAAGAGAACAAATAATCAAATAAACAGAACTACTTAGAAGCCCTTTGCTGATAACAAGCACATGGCGGGTGAAATATAAGACAACACAGAATTAGACAAAATAATAGCATTTATTTTGTGGTGGTAATACAGCACGATTGTCGTTGTGTAAGCCTATATTAGGAAAATATGATTTTATCCCGAAACGCTACTGATCTGATCAGATTCATTGATCCATTCTAAGCTATGCTAAAGATGTGAAACTGCTTATTATTGGAGAGGATAAGAGAAAGAGTCCATTAAAAAAATTAAATAAAATAAATAGATAGATAGAGAGATTTTATTTTTTTAATACAGCGATCAAAGACCTCTCACAACTCAGGTTACTGCTGCTAATTGAAAAGACTATGAAAGCTATTAAAACTTGAACATAAAATGCTATGACCAACAAGTGGTGCAGGATGAATATTTTAATGTCACACTTGGTGAAAGAAGTACCATATCAATGATAAATGCTTTATTTCCAGTGGCCATCTGAAGATGGTGAAACCTCTAGGAGGAGTACAAAGCCTAGAAGTGTTCCAAATTTTAAAAGAAACTCAAAATGACTGACTTCCTGTTGTGTTTTGGAAACTAATTCTAGTTTGTTTTACTTGGTTCCCACATAATTTTAAACATGCCCTTCAAACACAGTCTGAAACAGCAGCATAAAACAGTAGAAAATGAGATATTCCATGTTGCCACTAGGTGGCGCTATTTCTAATCTAGGTTGCTGCATGTTTTGTTCAGATATGGACTCTGAATATGCATGGCAAATTTGAACCCAATCAGACATTGCATGGCGGAGTTATTAACAACTTCCTGTCTATGGTAACATTTTCACTTTTGACACCCGCTGAACGCACATTGTTTAGCGAAATCCCAAAAACTCTGCGACCTAACATCCCAAATGCCTTAAGATACGACTGATGGAGTTTAGAGATGAACAGATAAAGTTCTTTTAGCTTGAAGTGTAAAAATAGGTAAATGTTTTTTTTTTTCTGTTTAGAGTACTACCCTGTGGTGATGGTTCCTGCTGGTGCGAGGAGCATCCGGGTGCAGGAAATGGACATTTCAAACAGTTACCTGGCTGTCCGGAGCCTCAAAAAGGGCACATACTACCTGACGGGGGACTGGACGGTGGACTGGCCAGGCAGGTTCCAGTTTGCTGGCACCACATTCAACTATCAGCGCTCTTTCAACCGCCCCGAGACCTTGTATGCGGCAGGCCCCACTAATGAGACCCTGCTCTTTGAAGTGAGTCACTTGCATTCCCCACCAGCCTGACACCTTTTAGCGTATTAGCCATGACAGGGTCCTGGCAAGCACGCTGTGGCCATTCGGTTAGATGAAAACAAGGCTAGGGAACAATGGGTGAGAGAAGAGAATCAAACGAGGGCGAGATAGAGGTAGAGATAGAAGAGAGGGCACACAAATGAGTTGATTGGGCAGACAAACGCTTGTGTTTGGGATTAATTGCAGGCCAGTGCCGACGTGGTCAATTCGACTTTCATTTACAGTGGGTACTTGAGATCAAACACTGTGACAATTTGAATGGCAGTAAGCTTTGAGTTGGCTGCACTGTGTTCTCTTGCTAGGGCACCTCTAACATCAAGGGTGATGAATATGGGTACAGATGACCCTTGAGGTTAAGTCACTGCAAGGGCACCTCAGATGGCTGCAGGAATCTAGGATACAGGAGTAATTACATTTGAAAAGACCATTTTATGCAACTGTTCTGCCTCTGAAAGGGAGTCTGTATGTTTTTGGATTTGTGTCATTGATTGGCGGGATACGTTGCTGTAAAAAACAGCCTCATGTCATAAGAAGCCTTTAAACTCTCGTCAGATAGACTGATAGGTTGTTTGCTCAGTCGCGTTATGATTCGATAACTGAAGGGGAAGAATTGAGTGTCTTTCTGCGAATACATAACTTTGCATTCAGAGGTATTTAGAAGACTTTACAACAGTTATTGTGACAGCTTTGTTTTTTTCTGCCCTTTGATCTTCACTGCTCTCAACCTGTGAGTGTTACCTGTACCACAATTTCCCCTAAGCCCTCATGCCTACTTTTAATTACATTTTCCCCCGGGTGGGTGGTTGTTGGAGAGGTCTTATTTTCAGATGGGCTGGCATTAATCTCTCTAAGTATGCCTTGTAATTTCAAAAAAGAAGAAGTGGTTGAAAGAGCTTAAAAGATTAAGATTTCTGCAATTGAACTCAGTAGATCAGAGAGGCCAGAGGTCACAATCGAAAGAAGCAGCTGGTCAATTATATTTGGCTAGATCTCCACGTCTGTCCAGCAATGGAAAGAGGATACTTCAAATTCGAGATCCTTAATGAATGCTTAGGGAATTCTTTTTTTGAGCAATCTTAAGTCTGAAGCATGACTGGGTTCGAGAGCTTGTAATCAGGTCTGGATTGCGACGCACAGACAAAACAATTCTCTCAGAACTTCACATGCTTCATTTTTTGGCTTAGATGGAGAATATTTTAATGTTTGAGGAAGTTTGAATGTGGAGCCCCACCCACCCACTGATTTGACATCTTTGTATTATCTTTGTATTCCATGTCAAATGTCTCAATCATCAAATGCAATACCAATCAAGGCCACTGGGGTTGGCGGTAGCGGTTAAATGGCAAAGGCCCTCATTACCCTGCCTCCACACCAAACTCCACCTGTTTTTAGTACCCATCTAGTTATTGAACACCATGGAAAATGCAAGTTCAGATTTGAGTTTAGCTTCGTTTTCAGCAATTTGGAAAAAGGGATTGATGGTACAGACGGATGGATGGATGGAATGTGGGCTGTTTGGCTGGTTGGTTAAATGTTTGGATGGATGGTTGGTGGGATCGATGGATTAATGGAGAAATGGTTGGTTCGATGGATGATATGTTGGTTGTTTGGCTGGTTGGATAAATGTTTGGATGGATGGTTGGTGGGATTGGTGGATGAATGGAGGAATGGTTGGTTCGATGGATGATATGTTGGTTGTTTGGCTGGTTGGATAAATGTTTGGATGGATGGTTGGTGGGATTGGTGGATGAATGGAGGATGGTTGATTAAATCCGATAGAAGCCTGCATTTAATTTACGCTACCAAAACGGTCACTGTACCTCAGTTAGAATGAAAATCACAATTCAGTGCAGTCAGCAGAACAAATTTCATTAACATTAAAATAGAAAACTTTTATTTTACTCAACAAAAACATACCTTAAACATAAAGTTTGGACTCATAAATGTAAAATGTCTCACTCCCAAAGATATAATTTGTAATAAATGGATTGCAGACAATAATTTGTATATTTATTGTTAAACTTAAACATGGCTCTTGACGAATTATTTCAACCTCTAAAAGCAAAATCCAAAGGAAATTCATTTTGACCCGATTTCATTTGAAATTACTCCATAGCAGTTTGTTCATAAATCCCAGTTAAAGCTTTTCAATGTGCTTTTCGTGGTTCCATTTATCATCTACTCCTGTTTCATCGTGGTGCTTGGAACGGCTACAATTCCAGCAGGGCAGAGATGGATTTTTGTGTGGTAACTCCATACTGTAAGTGCTTGATAATGAACCTCTCCTAGTGGCCCTGTTGTGTGGAGTTCAGCAATTCCCTCCGTAATTCTGTCATTATTCACAAAGGCTAAGTCGACTACATTGAGAACTATAGTAGATCCAATTAACATTTCATCAAATGAAGGCAACGGTTGTTTCTTTTAAGATTATACATGTTAAAATGCTGATGTTCTTAGATCACAAGACAGATTCTTCAGCAGATTTATGTCGTTCTCGACTCTGAATCGGCAGAGCTAGGGTTTCCCCTTGTGTTGGATCCCTATTTAGATGGCTCCCTTGATCACAGATGCATCAGAGACCTCCTCCTGAGCCTATTCTGGAAAAGCTGCTCTATGCTCAGTGCCAATAGAAAATTTGGAGCAGCTTTGAACAGGCTAGCGTGCAGGGTCCTGTGGACTTCTTCCAGGCCAATAGATTCAGTCCGGACAGTTGAAGGGAGCGGGGAGCCAAGCAGTGTTAAACTGTTTGTGGACTTGCCACCATTTTTCAGTATGCATGTCTTCTTCCTCCATGAAATCCTCATGCCCTAAACGCCACCTGTGTTTGATCCACACAAGATCCTTTACAGTTTTGTTGAGAAATGATTTCCTCTTTTATTGAATAAGTCTTTTCAGTTAGGGTTTCAGTTTCAACATTCACTAGTGTCTCACTTAATAAAAAATCATGAAAGGAAACACTTCACACTTAACTCAAAACTGTCCATGAACCCGGACTGAACCCAAAGTTGGCTGACAAAGATGTATTGGTCTTACCCAATATTCTGACATTTCAGTTAGCCAGATTGAAGAGTATTTATTGTGTGGATAGTACCCGACTTAAATATAATCTTCCCACATAAGCAGCAGTCTGCCAAATGCATCCTGTTTCAAACATTTACTCACAGACTGTAAACACATTGTAATTAGTGGTTGAATCAAACTCAAAACTTAATCCTCCACTTCAGTTTGCACTTTATCTCACGAGAAATATGGGTTGCTATATAAAGATGCAGCTGCTACCTTTTAATTAGCTGCTTCGTTTATGTTTATGAGGTTATTGTCATTACAGGTATTACCAATCCTTAACTTTCGAACAACGGAAGCGCACTAGAAATTGTGAAATACTAAAGTGTGTTACACACAGGAATACTGATTTAAAAGATGTTTTTATGAAGTAGAGCAATCAGGTAACAGAACCATCGAACAACATCAACCAGTTTTTGTGGCTTAATTAAACAGTATGTTTTTTTTTGTGGCAATGCTTGATATATTGTTTAGTACAACCCCAGATTTGTTTTGTTTGCAAATATTTTTTTCATTTCATTACAAAATGATTCACAACAAACCTGAAATTGTTAAAATTTTAAAATTATTACATTTTGTTATATTTTTCACTGCAAAAATAAAAAAATGAGAACAAATTGCTTTTATGTTTTGTAACAAAAATTAACAAGCGTTAAGAGAAAATAAAAAAAAAAACATATATCCCACAAAAAAAGTAAAAATTGCATGAAAAACCAGGCGAAGCTCCCCTAAACCTTATACACTGTTCCAAGCACCTTTTGTTGCATTGTGCTTGTTTTGTTCCAGAACTTTGAACAACACAAGCCATCTCACAGGTCTTGTATGTCCAAGGGTTGTCTCTTCTTTTCACCACTAGATGGCACTTATGGCACTGATTTGGGGTCTGTAAAACCTAACCGAAATACGATTAAAATTGAATTAACTTGGAAATTATGTGTCAGAACTCTGCCCTGCGATAGGCTGGCGACCTGTCCAGGGTGTACCCCCACCTCTCGCCCAATTTGCGCTGGAGATCCCCGTGACCACAAAAAGGGAATAAACAGGTTGGAAAATGAATGAATGAATGAACTCTTGTAATGTTCATGTAAACCAAAAATGTCAAAGCTAATAACCTTTTTGAAGCCTACACATTATATCTAATATCAAAATGAAACAATACTTAAGTCCAAACAGCCGCAGTCATTGGAGTGTCAAGTGTTCATTTCTTACTGCAACATTTGAACCTAACTAATATAATTGTGTAAATGTACAGTTTACTTACAACCAATATTGTGAGCATCATCTACTTTATTCCAATCTGAGTAGAGCTGATTTTTTTAGCTTCAGCATGGCTCAACTCACAACCTATTTAGAGCTAATTAACCAGTGGCAGAAAATTAACTGTACTAGTATGCATACAAAAAATTGCGTACACACCTAAAAAACCCTGCATCGACATGGACACTTAAAAAAACCCTGAAACGCTCTAAAGCAGGGGCACTCAAAAATAAACTTTAAAGGTCCACTTAACAAATTTCTAAAGACTCTACCAAACCAGCAAGTAGCAGTCGATTAGTGAAATTTTAAAAAATTTTCAAGTTTGCAATCAAACAGGAAAGATCTACATGTAATCATCTACATGCTGTAAGCCATGATAGCAGAATAAACAGCATGGTAGTCTTCCCTATTACACTTGCTCTTTGTAAACATATCAGTGAGAGAGCCAGACACTAGTTTGTTAATGAGTCTGTATTGTATCTCGCTCATCAAAGTCTACAAAAAAGGTACTTAACAGGCAAAACTTTTTCATTGTGAACCAAATCTGTAGAACAACTTAGAAACAATGAGCCTTATCTAGTTCAGATTAATTTATCGAAAGCCCACCCATCGCTATGTGTCATAATAAAACTGTTGTCCTGAATGGTCCACTAGAGCTATATCCTTCTGTCCTCTTCAGTATATTTCCAGCTTCCTCTGTGGTCTGGTCTCACACGAACATCTTCCTCAGGAATAGACACCAAATGTTTGTCAATCCACTCCAAATATAATGTTCTCAAATTCTCTGGGTAAAAGATTCTATATGAACTACGTGAAAAATTTTCAGCCACAATTTGGTCCACTTGTGTCTTTTCCCAAACAGTGCATGCTTCAGTTCTTAGAACACAGGAAATGTAAATCAAACATCCGTGGAGTGTAGCTTCTGTGAAATTGAGGAGCGAGTATTATGTTATCATTCCGTCCCAGACGGTTCAAAGCCAGAAAATAGACACTTTTTCACTTTTTTCGTTGTCATTTGGTCAGATATATCATTCATTTTCTCATACTTGCACTTTTTTCTACACACATTTTGAAAGGAACCATAGACCAATGTTTTAATGTGTCTTTATTCTGGGGACACCTACAGGAGACTCCGGTATTAACAGTTGAGCTTATAAGTTTACATTCCCTGGCAAAATTTTTGATTTCTTGACCTTTTTTTTTTCAAAACCTTTTTTATCCCTTCACTCATAGTGACATGTTGGGGGCAACCTTCGCAAGGGTTAAAACAAACTCAGATGCACACACACAATATGGAACCAATTCTTGTTTAAAAAAGAAATAATCAAACAAACACAAACGTGGTAGGGTAAAACGTCACATAAAATAACTGTAACAAAACTAACTTACAAACAAAACAGGAAAAACTTTAACACAAAAGTCAATGAATGATTACTAACCAGCTGGCTGCTGGAGAACAACTACAAAATTTCAAAACAGAGACCTGGCAAACATGAAGCTCAAGCTTATCAGATACATGTATGTCTCAAGTGATGAACCCGCACAGGGAAGAGGGAGCAAGACCCTTAAGAAGGCAGCGGGCAAACGAGGGGAACAACTAACCAGACATGAGGAGGAGGTGGGGCACAAGAGGGCTAATTAACAAAGACACAGAATGAAGACACACACAGGAGAAGAGGCCAGAATAAAAGGTACAAGAGCGGGAACACAGAAGATGAGCAGGCAGGAACAGAAGAAAAATTTACAAAATAAAAGACTGACAGAACAAGTGGAGACAGTGGAAATGATAGTGGATTTCAGGAAGGATCCGGCCCCCCTATCCCCCGTCTTCCTCTGTGACTCCATGGTGACAGCTGTTGAGTGCTTCCGCTTCCTGGGCATCACCATCACCCAAGAGCTGAAATGGGAGCAGAACATCAGCTCCCTCACCAAGAAGGCTCCGCAGAGGATGTATTTCCTGCGGCAGCTGAAGAAGATGTTGGTTAACGTCTACACATTACGTTAACTCCATTACATCCTCCATTACGGTCTGGTTTGCTGCAGCCACAGCAAGGGACAGAGCCAAGCTGCAGCGTGTCATCCACTCTGCTGAGAAGATGATTGGCTGCAGTCTTCCATCTCTTCAGGAGCTGTACGTCTCCAGGAGCCAAGATCGTAGCCGACCCCTTTCATCTGGGAAATTATCTCTTTCAGTCCCTCCCTCTGGCAAGATACTCAGGTCCATCAGGACAAGGACCTCACGCCATAAGAACAGTTTCTTTCCCAGTGCAGTGTGCTTGATGAACAATACCCCAATTACCACAAGAGGAGCTCGCCCACCTCCAACAATATCCCTACTGTGAACTGCACTATTACTTGTTTATATATTTAACTTATATTTAATATATTTAACTTATTCTAGTTAACTTAATATTTAACTTAAATTAAGTTCACTGAGTACACACTTTGTATCTATGGTTGCACCTGACACCAATACAAATTCCTAGTACTGTAAAGTGCTCTTCCCTTTGCTGTAGCTGGCGATAAAAACTTTTCTGATTCTGAACAAAATAAAAGTAACAGGAAGAAGAACCTAACAGTGAAGCAATTCACAAGAGTTGGACGCTTTTTGTCAAGAAGAATGGGCTGCTTTACCAACAGAGAAGACAAAGAACCTCATCGACAACTACCTCAAGAGACTTCAGGCTGATTGATGTTAAAGGGGGAATAAAAAAATATTATAGTAAACTTTCAAGCAAGGTAGTTTCAAAGAAGTTTCTGTTATTATGATTTAAAAAGCATAAACACAGTTGGTTGACAATAAAGGTCTAAATAATGTACCCAACTGGTTAGGAGGAGATGGAAATGGTTACGAGGGGATGTGTTTAGAGTTTTATGTCTGAGGCAAACGATTATGCTTTGACAATCCAAAATAATGGGCTGTAAGAATGAGGAAAATACCAGATTAAATACGTGTCCCATTTCCTAGTTCCTAATATTTGTTAATTGACCATCTCTTCTCCATTACAGATCCTTCTACAGGGTAAAAACCCTGGTATTTCCTGGGAGTACACTCTACCTCATCCAGAGAGGAAGCACAACTACACCTGGTCCATCGTGCGCTCTGACTGCTCAGCTCCTTGTGCTGGAGGTGAGTCTTTGGCACATATACATATGGTCAATGTTTACATTGTCAACCTGAGTGTGAAGGACCCGAGATTGCCTTTGACTGTGTGTTGAGAAAGGAAGTGTATGTTTCTGTTTGTCCAGGTCCATCAAATGCACTTTTGTGAGTAGGATAGAAAAGACAAAATCCAAATCTCATTGGCACATCTCTGCGGCGGTGGCTCCACCATTCACAGTCAGTTGTCTGAGTGTTGCTAGCAGACCGGCAGCACTATCACATGCTCCAAGCTCAGATCTCTATCTGCACTCTCTCACAGTTTCATTCATGCTTTTCTTTGGAACAGACCTCTGGGCACCCCCTCCTGGCCTCTTACACTGACAGAAGCCGAGCTTTGTTTGCCACAACAGAGGGTACACTACAGTACTGCCATTCATCCTGAGCTGCCTTAATCCCCAAAAACACCATTCATGGACAGTGTTGTCCAAGCTTTCCTTTTCAAAAGAAGGCTCAAAGGATGCACTCATTTATCTTAAACATTTGATGTTCTGCTTTCGAAGAGATGGCTTCCAATTATTTTTTTGCACTCACTGTCTCTTTTCAACTGTTCATCAGGTCGTGTTTCCACGAAAGCCATTTGTCTGCAAGACCAGCAGATGCAGGTCAACTCTTCACTCTGCAATCCTCATTCCAAGCCTGCTGTTGGCTCTCACATGTGCAACACACAGCCCTGCCCAGCCTAGTAAGATTCTTTAAATATGTTTTGAACTTTGATGTAATCTTGAACCTTAAAATGTGTCCCACTGTTGAAAGATTAATGGAAATGTGCAAAGAAAAAATGGATTATCTGCTATTTTCTATAGTGGGCATGGTTCCCTGGTATGCCTGACTGAAATCATCTGGCTCCTGTGTGAACAAAGCCGAAGTTTTATTCTGGTTTTCTTGTCTGTTTCCTTACTCAAAGAAAACAGGATTAGCATAGCTCCCAGACATGTACTGAATGGTCCTTTACTGTCCGGTATCCAGCTCCAAGCCACAGCCTGCGACACGTGCATCCTTTAAGCTGCACAACCACCCACATTTATTCAGTTTTACCAGTATCTTATTCACGTACCAGCACACAAGAACAGAGAAACACATTCTCATGAATGAATAATTGATAATCTATCATTCAGTCTTCTGTGTATTTGCTGCAACGAATATGTATTCCACCAAAATGCCTGAAGTCCAGCATCAAGTACCCACAGTCAGTGATGTAACATCCACGGTTTTGTGGACCAATATTGGTTCCTTATATAAAATGCCAAACATTGTTACAAGCAATTGAAATGGTGGAATCTGAACACTTGTGATTGGCTGACTTGACTGTAAAGGTTGCTGGCGTACAAGAGACAACACAGAGAGTTTATGTGAGAGTTCTCTTTGATTTCCAGTGATCATGATTGCCATGTTCTGTTTCGATGATGCAACATGTTTAGGAAAATGGATCAGAGGTTGTAGCATTTACTCTAGATCTTTGGAACTAAAAGAAAAACATTATTTCTTTTACCAGGAATGCTTAATTTGTAAATACGTGGAGATTACCTTTGATTGTTATCAGTGAAAGGCTGTGCTGTGCTATAAATGAGAAGGGAAATGGAAAAAGTTGCTGATTTTAATGAAAAATTGAGAGGAGACATTGTACATTATGGGAAACATACAAATTTATATTTTGCATGAAAATGGACTGCCCTGCTGGAAACCCTGGGAAAACATTAGTTTAGGTGTCAGAAACCTCCTTAGAGACTGAAAGGACCTGCTAAAAACAACCTCTTACAGTGTAAGTAAATTTGGTGGTCTGTATTCCTTATGGGGGTCCCTCGTACAGGAACAGAGGCCCTTCACTCTGCTTGATATACATCTCTTGCTTTACAGAGAATCTACATACACACTTGCCAGGGAGAAAGGCATTGAGAGGCAAATCACGGCTCAACCTTTCCTCCTTTAGTTCTCAGCCAAAGATTGTTGGCTGTGACAGATTATAACGTGGCTATTCTAAAAAAAAAAGGGGGGGGGGTGGCTAAGACCATATGATTGCTTCCTTACAGCAATACGCTCTAACCAACTTGGCTTGTCCCTTTCAAAGCTTGACAAATAGTCCAATAACAGTGTAATTGAAAACAACGCAGTGCTGATGGGAGAGCAGCATGTCTGCAACTGTGCTGGATGTGTAGAGACAGACTACACGGGTTCCCATCACTCAGCACCAGTGTCTGCCCGCTCCCTTATGACACTTGATCTTGGCAAACAGAAAGTCTCTGATTACCAGCAGAGATTACCAGTGATCCCAGGCTCCTTAAGCTCAATGACATCATCACTGACTCCTGTGGTTCATCTACATTTAAAATGTAAAACAAAGAGCATATCAGGATATGGGTGATAATACTCATGGATGTGACGTCCACTGAAGATGAGGTGGGCATGTCCACATCACTTTAAATCTTTTTTATGTCCCCAGTCACCTTCGAATCATCATTACAGGACACTGGGAGTCTGCCTGTGATGCATGACCTGTACGTAGGTGAACAGAAAATGTGAAATGTCACACGGATTCCCAATATGAGAGTTCAACACCTGCACTAATCATTGCAGATTTGATAGAAAAAAGTTTATGATCCTATTGTCCAGTCCAGGGAATGCTACATAAACAGGAAGTTACATCAAAAACGGACAGCTACAGCTCTTTGATTGGTCCGTTTGACACCCCCCCTCTCCTTCTCTCTGTTGCCCCACCCCTTCCTTTCTTTGTTAGCAGTGATGTGCTTAGCTGACTAATATTTAGGCTAAATAAAACTGCATTTTCTGTTAAATCTTCTTAAACATTGCTTTCGTGTTACTTGGTTTATAATTAATATTCTATAACACAGCTCATGTCTTCTACTCCTCCCTTCTATGTTGGCACTAACTGTCAAGTGTTACGTTATTCAGCAGGACGGAATAAAGTTGCTGCTTTGCTTCACTATTTATCTGTTTGTGTGGCGTTCAGCTCATGTTGAGGCAACTGGTAGATTTTGTTGTTCCCTTCACACTCTGACACATATCAGACCAAGAGAATATCTTTATTCCTCAAATACACAACATTTAGGGGTCTCTTGTAGTTGCATTTTTTTTCATAATCATGATGTCACCCTGATTAGTGTTCATGAGGTTCACCAATGCTAAAGCTGGGTTGCCGGATTTGAGCAGGCTGACAAGTTCCCATCCAAATTTATTTCATTGGTCACCTCAGACCACGATTCGTGGTAAAATAGTTATGCAATTTCCATGTTCTACATCTATAGGAACAATTAATCTGTAATGGCCTTGTTTTTCCCACAATTTTCCTCTTCTTGTACTCTTTTACTACCTCTTCTCATCATACCACAAGTGTGTTCATTGATCAGACTGACAGCTTTGAATCCCGCAGCTACTTAAGACCTCCCCCACTGGATTCATAGTCTGCTTCCTTGTGTAATGAATGACATCAGAGCTTTACGATATCAAATTCAGACTGTTGAAACATTATTTGTTTGAGGCATTATATGCTTTGATTTACGAGCCCTGAAAAGAGAAAAACTAAAAAAGGCAGCAGGAAAGGGAAAATAAATAGGCCTTTGTAAACACTTCCAGAAGACGCTCAGGCTTGCTTTCAAAACAGGAGAGAAAGACAGAAGCGTCTGCTTATCTTTCCAGCAAATATCTTTAGTGTTGACAGGTCTGCCCATGTTTTATTACACAGCAAAGAAAGCACATCCCTGTGGGGATTGAGCGAGTCTAGCCGGCCTGGAACACTGCGGCCGATAGGACTCAAGTCTGTTTCCATCTCCTGGCTGCAAACACTGACCCAATGCTTCTGTGTAGTCTGCAGCATGGTGACTTCAAACACAGGGCAAATCCGATACCGGCAAGCTTGATTTCTACCAGAATATGTCATGAAAAGATGAATGTGGCAGACTTAAAGACTTTTGCAGTGCTGCGTTGGATGGTTTTATGTTTGCTGTCTATAAATGGAAGTTAAGTGGAGGCAGTTTAGTATTTTACAGTAGCTGGGTTTCCATTCCAAGCAGAATTGCAGAAAGAGGTACAAAATCTAAAGCAAATTCTCTCATGCAAATGTGGGTATTACCTAATTACGTTTAGCTTTTTATATAAATTGATTGATACTGTTTATTTATTTGGAATTTATACCAAATGCACCGTTGCATCACATCTGGCATGCAAGGTAAACATTTTGTAAAAGTCTCACTGTTAAACATTCTTTCTGAGCACACAAAAAGATTCACAAGCACAAAAACATCTGTGTTTGTTTGGCATTCATTTTAAAATGACCTTGTACTCAGAAACCACTATACATTATTATTATTCTATTCATGTATCAGGGTGAAGATGGAAAATTTTTACGTATATGCAAGAGCGTATGAGTAACATATGAGACAGAAATCTCCCACAATGGGGAAACCTCTAATAATCTGAAGACTAAAACACGTACATTAAGTAACAAATAAACCAAAATGGACTCTAACAGTGCTTAGAGAGCACAGCTTGAACAAAAAGTAAGATTAAAAAATTGTTAAAAGTGAACAAAGAATAAACAGACTGTGATTAAACAAATGAACCTGCAACCAGACACAGAAAAACCAAGCAATATAAGAAATCACCAGACAGAACGAGACACAGGTGTGTAGGCAATTAGGTAGCCACACAGAAACAGGACAGGAGGGGCAAGACAAGAGAGACCCAAGGAGAGAATTGGCTAAGTTCACAAACTTGTAAAAGTGCCATTTAAAAATATTTTTATTAGCAGAATGGAATGGTTTTGATTGCTAAGGATGGGTCATTGACCTAATATAATGTTCCCTTTTTGACTCAAAACCAACCCCCACATCTTTATCACTTGCCAAAAGCTGAGAAAATATGGTTGCTAGGGTAAACAGCTTGGTTGCTAGGGAGTTGTCCATGATGTTTCATCTTGTAGACATTTTTGCTGATGTTTCCCATTTATTTATTTTATAGGCCATTGAAACGATAAATAGTTAAACCCTTGTAAGTTTCAAATACTTTTGCACTGTGGTTGTTATGTTCTTGCACAATGGTAATCTCCACAAAACTTGTGAGTTTTAAGTTTCTTTAAGGTTTGGGGTTTTGTAAAGTTTGATTCCATGTTAAATCAATGGATTTTTTTTGATTTCCCAGCATTCTCAAAGATTTTCCTGAATTTCTTTAGTGGTACCAGTCTGAAAAGATATAGCAACTCGAGTCCAGTTTGGATATCATGGCAAAGTTTGGTGGTTGTAGCCGGCGCCTATCTCCAGTTTGCATTGGGCGAGAGGTGGGGGTACACCCTGGACAGGTCGCCAGTCCTTCGCATGGCAACATTCACTCACACATTCACACCTAAGGGGAATTTAGATTATTCAATTAACCTAACTGCATGTTTTTGGGATTATGGGGGAAACTGGAGTACCCGGAGGAAACCCACGCAAGCACAGGGAGAACATGCAAACTCCTTCCAGAAAGGTCACCGGCGAACCTCGAACCGACAACCTTCTAACTGGAAAGCCACAGTGCACCACCATGAAGCTCCCAATGACAATTCTGATCTTGTAATCCTTGCTCTTAGTTCCATTTTAGCGAATAATGGGTAATTTGTATAAAATGTACTATAAAATGTCGAATAGACATAGTTTGATATTTATTTGTCTAAATCAGAGTAGGGTTTCTGGAAAATTCAGGGTTCTCTTATTCCCTTAAACACCATTCCAAATCAAATCCTTTCCTTGGATAGCACCAAAATATGTCCTGCGGTATGACCAGTGGTAACTGAAATGTCAGCAAGTGATTTTGAACAACTATCAATTATGGGTGCATCACGTTGGGCACACACGGAGAGAATTCCGGCAAAATCAGACTGCATCCAGACATGTGAACGCACGTCGCCACTCGCCAGTGATATATCTGATTTAATTGCATGCTTGAAATATGCAAGTTATTGAAAGATTCTACACATACAAAAATCCAACGAAAGGCAGCAGTGGTTTGCAGTGAAGCAGTCGGCTCTTGACCAACTGTTGTTTATGTGGTTGGGAGAGCACGAGGGCGACTAAAGAGACATTTAATGCAGTGGATCGAGTTTCTTCCCTCAATTAAAATAGCAATTCAACCGTCTACCTCCAATCTGTCATTTGGCTGAGGAGAAAATGAAAGGATTTTCCTCAGGTCTGCATGGGATGGGTGGAAGCAGCTTGTCTGTTTGCTGTTGTGGTCGCGGCTCTCGTCATAGCCATGATTTGCTCTAATCTTGCTCTATCTCTATTTTAAAGCCTCTTTTCATCCATAGCCAAAAGAAACAGGGAGAAACCTCCAATCTGAGCCCTGGAGAACAGCTCATCTGGCACAAGCGTCACTTATATAGAGTTCATTTTATTCTTCAGGGGAAGTAAAGGTCTGTTGCTACCTTTATTGTATTAGGATACATTAAAACTAAAGCAAATGAACCACGAAATTGGAAAATTGTGGAGTCCATTTCAGGACGTCGCTTTTACCCCTTTCATTGAGCAATGAGAGGAAACTAATGCAGGCACAGAGAAAACATGCAAACTCCACTCTGGAAGCCCCTGGCTGCTAGTGGCAGAGCAAAAAAAAATAAAAAGGTCCATTTTCATGCATTTTTGGAGCAAAGAAATATATTTACTGTAATATATTATTAAGTAGCCTACATATAACAATACTGGAAAGCCAAATCAAATGCCTCACTACTCTGTTGGGCCGTAAACGTCATCTTCAGACTGGGAGCGTCATTGCATCAATATTTCCTCGATCCAAACAAAGAGCACCCTGCTGAGAAGCCATCCGAAGATTCATGCTAATCTCAACCTTAATCCTAACCCAAAAACAGAACCATGTGAGAAAAGCAAGTTTTTGAAAGGAGTCTTTCACAGTTTGGGCTTTTGAACTTTCAGATACATCACTATTGCGTGTTTACGTTGTCTTCCATTTTTGACAGATTCACGTTACACAAGGGCCTGTACAAATGGAGTGGGCATGTACAAATCTGTACCTCTAAGAGTGGGTTGACCAATAATGTCAAAAGGGTGTGCACGGTTGAAAAATAATCTCGAAGGAGGCGGGCAGGGTATACCAATAATCTTAAAGTAGTGGGCACCTATTACTACATTCTTCAATCAGATACACTTGGCTGTTTTCCACACTGTGGCGAATTGGGACTACAGTCCCGCCTTCTCCAGCTTCTGGTTGGTTGGTTCGTGAGCTTCTTCCAATGAGAAGAGAATTCTTAGCTTCATGGGTTGATTTGTTTGGGGTCTTACATTATTGTGATTGGCTAACGCTCTGGTTTTTCTGTCTTTAAGCTGTTAATAGATAGCGGTTTAATTTGGAGGGCAATTTCAGAGTTTCTGTGCATGAGAAATTGCACGTGTGGAGTGAGAGAACAGCAAAACATAATGTGTGAGACTTGAGAACCCTTCTTTCATCGTCTGTCTCTCTCTTTCTCTTCTGTCATTGGTGTCTCTCCCTCTTTTCTCTGACTTTTGTTTTTTTTTGCTAACTCCACGCAATGTTATCACCATTTTTGTTTATTCGTTTCTTTCCAATGTCAAACTTTTCCTCATTTACCGGTACTTCTGAGCCGCGAAATTGAGCAAGTCACATGGGGTTGCTAAACTCTTCTCACGTTCAATAGCTGCATCGATTAACAATATGGCACTCCTCTAGATATTGAAACAAAATGTTCGCTTTAATCTGCAGCTCTGGTCTGGATCTGGACTTAGTGAGCCCTCGTCTAGAGCGAGGCACAAGACATGTAACATTTATTTAAAGCATAACAAAAACTGACACATTTCGATGATGTTTTGCAGGGGTTTTAACATGATTTTCCTCATTCAAAACCGTGAAATGTAACTGAGTTCTTTACTTAAAAAATACAAAATTCAGTTCATGTTAATGAACTCAAGATGTAGCATCTCCTAGACTGAAAGTTTAGAATGGAGCATAAATACATGTGTTTAAATACCAATATGAGCCTTCGGGGAGAGGGTGGGGTAAAGGGTAAAGACAGATGTGGTAACTTCAGTAGTCTCTCCTCCATCATGTGGTTTACAGAGGGATCAGATTGGTCACAAAGTAATGATCTTCACATGAGGCAGATGCCTTTTGATGAGAGCAGTGTGCCTCAGTGTACTTACAATCTGAGGATCTTCAATGCCCAAGGTTTTAGACACGGTGGGAAAAGGTGGCAGGATGTATATGAGCTATTGTATTGTCTATGGCATGTGGATGCTATAATGAGTCGGTTATTCTGTCTCTGCAGCTGGACGACAGGTAAATGGGGGTTGTGCAGTAGAACCTGTGGAAGTGGGCAGCAGACGCGGAACATTCGCTGCATGAGGAAGGTGTCATACCAGAGGGAGGAGCTGGCTCCACAGTCTCTGTGTCCAGTAAATGCTCCAGCACAGCTCCAGCCCTGCAATACACAGGCTTGTCCACCCGAGTGGAGCACAGGAGCCTGGTCACAGGTATGCCGACACCGACTCATTTACATCTAATGATTATCTATAAAGGAAATAAAAACCAACCTAATTTTTCCCACTTATTCCTTATACGTCCAATAGGTTACATTAACTCTACTCCAATTGTATTTGGTCCCACTCTTTATAAAGTTAAACTGACACTATAGATATTTGATTATCTAAATTCTTAATTTTTTCTCAAATCTGCACAATAAAAATAACTACTGCTCAGAACTGTGGACAGAGTTCAAATATTATGAGAATATGCTATTTCCTTAAGTCAAAACATGTAAATATGTCAACATTTTTTGCGTATAGGTGCTTACCCTAATGTGACGTTAAGGCATGAAAGGCTAAGAAATGTCATTGCTGAAACACTACTGCCCTCTGCTGTAGGCATGAAGAACATTCTCATCTCCGGCAGTATTTACTTTGGGAATCAATTTAAAATCTGTCTTCCGATCGATAGGTAATGTTGTTTTACTACAGCCCAAAACATCTGAAATTATTAAACAGATTTTAATCTTAAATTAGTTGAGTTGCAAGTAGACAGGTCGCCGGTCTTAGGGCCACAATCACGAGCACAGGCAGAACATGCAAACTCAATCTGGCAACCCGCTAATACAGAATACCGTGGTTAGCTGTTTTGTAAAAAATATATTCTTCTAAAAACTTCAGATTATTTTAGACCTTGTCTCACAGCCACTTCGGATGAACTTTAAAATCTTTTTTACTAACAGACAACTCTCTCTCTCTCTCTCTCTCACTGTCTATCTTTCTAGTGCTCTAAGAGCTGTGGTCGAGGGCTAAGGAAGCGTAGCGTCTTCTGCCGGGCCACTGATCCAGGTACCAGGGCTGTGGTGTTGCCTGACAGCATGTGTAAATTACACCTGAAGCCAAAAGCCCAGGAGAGCTGTGTGCTAAGCCGCTGCCCCAGGAACGAGCGCCTTCAGTGGATAAGCACCGCCTGGGGAGAGGTAGGGGCTCCAATGTGAATCACAAAGGTTATATTGCATCACATTCAGTAGCAGCTCTTATGTAGATGGTGTCAAGTCCTAAATGTTTCACTTTTCAACACAGATTTTCATATTCTTTTCATCAGAAATGTGCAAAAGCGTTAAATATGGTAAATAAGAGCTAAAGTGTATGTTTTGGACCCTTTTTGGTGCTCATTAATACTTCAAGTGTACCTTTCTCTGTAGTAGTTTTTGAGAAAGTATTACAATTGGATCTGATTATTATCTAATTGTTGGGTGTTTCGCTCAGTGCTCGGCTTCCTGTGGAGCCGGAGTGAGGAGAAGAGAGCTGCACTGTGGGGAAAAGGACTCTGAAGGAGGCTACACAGAGTTCCCAGTGAGGAGATGTAGGAATCTGCAGAAGCCTGAAGGAGATCTTGAGCAGTCTTGTTATAATGGTCCCTGTCCAGAACCCCCTGTCCCTCAGCTTCTCTCTCCTGGAAGCCCTTCGGTGACCCTGGGCTGGTACTCTTCTCCTTGGCTCCAGGTTGTCTAACTCTTTTGGGAATCTGGGATTTGTTCCGTCTCTCCTCTGGCACAGCTCTAACATCTTTTTGCTGTATGTGTCTCTTAGTGCTCTGTGTCCTGTGGGGGTGGGGTGCAGTCACGCTCCGTACAGTGTTTGCGACAGGGCCGGCCATCAGTGGGCTGTTTACCTCATCAGAGACCCCTGAGCTCACGGGCCTGCAATACACACTTCTGCCCAGCTCCCATCCCACTGCCCGTCCCACCTCCTTCACCCACGCTGAAAGGTAAACGTTGACACGTTGGTTTTACTTTGACTGGAAATAGATGTTGATTAATAAAATAATAATACCAAAAAATTCGAAAAAATTTATACTTTTAGAATATATTTTATATTATTAAACCACGAATCTAACAAATAAATTCTAACCAATAAATGGCATTAAACCCAATTGATGCACTGTAATAAAAAAAAATTGGAAAACTCAAAATTTCAGGGCCTACTGAAACAGATTTTTCTATGGAAGCCCATTTCCATCAGGTTAAAATATAACAATGAATTAAAAGTCAAAAGTGTTACTTAAAAAGTAGAAATTTTGAGATAATAGTATCTGGAAAAACATTTCAGATATAAAAGTAGAAATTTAAGATAACAAGTCAAAATTCTGAGACAAAAGGTTGAAATTGTGGAAAATTATAATGGATTAAAAATCTAAATTTTGACTTAAAAAGTACAGAAGTAAAAAAAAAATAAAAAAGTCACTTTTTAAAGTCATTTTTCTTTTTTTTAGATAAAAAGTAAAAATATGACTTAAGAATGAAAAAAGTCAAAATGTTGAGGGATTTTCTGATTTTCAATTTTGAGTAAAAAATTCAAATTGCTGAAATTTTGAGGTTTTTTTTTTAATTTTGACTATTTAAAAACAACAATAATGTAATAATAAATATTTTAAAATAATAAAACAATGGCTTAAAAGTCAAATTTTGACTTAAAAAGTCAACGTTTGTCATAAAAGTCCACATTTTGTGAACATTTTGACTTAACATCAACAGTTTGAGATACAAAAAAAAAAAAAAAAATTACAAACCTCAAAAAGTCTAAGTAACAGCAGCCCACAAAGCAGAAGTTGTATCATTTTTATTGTAGCACAAAACACGGCCAAGACATTATTTCAATTATTTAAAAGGTGAAAACCTTGGCTGTGATTTGGGCCAGTTGCAATTCATTGCTGTACTTGGGCCAGACATCTGCACGGACAATCTTCGGTGATGTCTTACGGGTGAAACCAGGAGAGCTGAACCTCCAGTTTTAACTCAGCTCTTATCTCACCCAGCAGTATCTGGAATGCCTGAGAGGACATACCGCTGAATGTTTATTGCATATGGCATGCGGCTGACTGTTTATTTGCTAGCAGCTCTCATATCTTTTTCTGGAGTGAAACTGGTGGAGCGAGATTTTGGTAATGTCATGGTTTTGACTCTTAGGTCACACATGCTGATAAAAAGCATGCAGGCAAATATATTTCACTATTAATTATTATATCTAGTTACCAGTATAGTGTAGCTTTTGCATTGTGCAATAGTTTATTGACTTAGTTTTGACTTAGTCTACTTTATCTCATTTGACTGACAGAAGCTAAAGTGTGTACAGTTAAAAATAAAAAAAAGTTTCATGATTTGTTTTGTAATGATTTGAGGAGAAAGGCCAATTTTTTTCAGCAGAGCACAAACAAAGATTCAAGGCACTGTTTGGTGTGGCTTTGCTGGTTTTTCTGAAGCAAGCATAACATGTAAATGCTCCAGATCACTGTTTTTGGAAGATAAATAAATAAGGCCATAAAGAGCTAATCCCATGAACGACAACACCGTGTTTATTGAAAGAACCTGTGAAAGCTACACAAAACTATAGCAATAAACCAAGAATCAAATACAACGACACTTCTGCATGTTTAAACTCTTCATTTTTATCTTCTGCATTCTTTAATACATCATGTTTTTGGTGACACACCCAATTTACATGACAGTCATTAACATATTTTGGGAGGGGAGGTTTTTTTATGGAATAACACCTGTACCATTAATCATCTCATCAACTCACATCCATAGAAACCCAAGCCAACCTCTCATTTACGGACTACGTCCAAGCTTTCAACTCTTCTCCACATCGCTCGGGTGGTAAAACACAGGCGCACACGTGCAGGACAGCTGTCCTTACCTATTTGTACAACCATTCATGCTAACTACATGGCAGGCCCAAATAACATTAAAAATGTCATTGAAATACAGTAGAAAAGCTTGCACACTGTGCTGAACTAAATCAAACCTCAACAATTGAATGGAAAACTCTATAAAATGTTGAGTAATCCAGCAGTGTGGTGTAGTGGACATGTACAGGCTATTGCCCAGCCTCACTCCTCTCTATATTTTCAGGAGAAGAGATGGGTTCGGGGAACAGGAATGAGTAAAAAGCTGGGGCCATGACATTTTTTTTCCGATACCAGTATTGAAAATACTGCCGATACCACAAAAAAATCTGGCATCGGTATCGGCGAGTATTTAAGTCCACGTACCGATCCGATACCATTTTCATAAACATAACCTAGTTATGCCCGCTAGCTTTGCTTATCGCTGCAAAGCGGAAATCAAATCTTCTTCGCTGGTCAGAATGTAAATACAGGAAGTTGTGTCATGTTGCCACAAGCAACCAATAAGAAGGACAATCGGCCGATACCCTGAGCCTAAATATCGGGATCGGTATCGCGAGGGGAAAAATTGGTATTGGAACATCTCTAATTTTTTCAGTGTTTTATGTGGATTTTATTCATATTTGAAATATTATAGCTTAAACTTGCAATAAGAATAGTATGTCATACTCTTTGCATAGTAATAAAATATATTTAAGAAGCAAGTTAATTCTTGGTTATACATATAAAGCCCAGGGATAGAAAATCAGGGGAATGGCTCATTTTTCTGCTTCCTTTGTGCATTCATTTAGCTCAAAATATGAAAATAAATGATTAAAACTGAAAAGCATTCTTTTTTCGCTTTGTGCACATTGTCTGTAAGTGCTTATTCTCTTGGAGGAGCTGAGATTATTAGAGTGGAGGTCAGTAACGCTGTGTTTCCAAGGGGTCTGCAGCCTCACCACAGGTTCTCTATATTCACCATGAACAGATATAATCACTTGTGAGTGTATTTTTATTATTTCTTAAAGAAAATCGTTGTGTGCTCTTTCGTTTACAGTGGAGCAGTCTTGCATCGATTTCTTCAGCTGGTGTCATCTGGTGCCTCAGCATGGTGTTTGCAATCACAAATTCTACGGTCAACAATGCTGCAAGTCCTGCTCTGCCAAACGACAGTGAAGCTCCCTCACTGGCTCCAAAATGGAGCTTTAGTTCTGAAGAATTCCAGTTGATGATTTCTTGAACTTTTCAGAGGAATCAACGAGTGCGTTTCTGAGGAACTCAAGAGACTGTTCATTGGAAAACTGCAGAACATTATACTGTCTGGATTTGTTTCCTATCATGACTGCAGACGTGACCCACTGCTAGAGATGCTTATCAGCAGATGTGCTGCATTATGGCACAACACAAGAAGATTGGTGCTTGATCTGATCAAAGTGACTCTCCGCATCGAAGTACTGTAAAACTCAAGAAACAATACGTTCATCAGCCAATCGGATTGTAGCTGAGGCACTACATTTATAAAACGAGCTAAAAATACTTTCCACACTCAAAAAATAAGGTTTTTCACTCTTAAAGTGCAGCATGTCCGTCTCAAGCTGTGTGTTGGTAGCTACCTTAAGCTGGTTTAAACTCAATAGGAATGTGTTTTTACTACACATTACTGTTTGTCAAGTTTCCAAACACACACGTTTAAGTTTGTATGATCTTAAATTTGGCTGTGAAAAAAAAATCACTCAATTTCAAACATTCCCAGTTTAACATAATGGTGCAATAGAAAGTGCTCATTCATCTGTATGTTTCCTTGAAACTTTATCCAAGATTTTTTTGCACACTACACTACAACATTTTTTTTTTTAATTGAACGGGATAACACCAAATGATTGCTACAGAAAAAGACAAAACTGTTGAATTTACAATGAAAACCCATAATTAGTTTTACAGATTAAGACTTGAAATGAAAAAAAAAATAGGAAAATACAGTTTATTGTCGTAAAATGTGTATTATCTCTGATGGAAAAGACATGGCTTTTTTCATTTGTTCTAAAATGTGTTTTTGGAGCATTTTTGAAAGACGCCCTTGGGATCCCATGCATTTAGACACTTATAAACCATAAATCATTATTACTGTACAAACCTGTAAAGCCAATATCGGTGCTATTGTATATTTCACTGTACAGTTTGACTGTCGTTTTTTTTAACTTTAAAAAATGTTTTAATCATAATCATTAAAACACAAACCTTTAAAATAAACAGTTCTGAAAAAGGTGGTAATTAACCATAATTATTACGAGGCAAACTTTTTATCAGCCAGTTCTGAAATGTAAAAAGATGATCATGAACCTCAAATATTACAATTTAAATCCTTGAATTTGATGAGAACAAACTGCTTATATAGCAACAAAAATATGTTAATTATACAGTTATAAACCATAAAAATGCTTAAAATCTGTAACTACACAGTAGTCGCATAAAACATTAACGTTGCTACCGTATATTTGACAGTAAAGCTCTGGCAAACACATCTGCAGTTTTTTTTAATTAACTGTAATCATTAAACACAAACATTTAAATTAAACAGTTCTGAACTGTAACAACATGGTAATTAAACAGGATTATTACATTTTAAATCTTCGTCTTTGACGATTATAAACAGCTTATATATATATATATATATATATATATATATATATATATATATATATATATCAACAAAAACATGTTTATTAGACAGTTATAAACCATAAAAATTATTAAAATCTGTAAAACTAACAGTAGTCAGTGCTACCGTATATTTGACGGTAAAGTTCTGGCAAACACATCTGCAGTTTTAACCCTAATACCCTAATATATATATATATTCTTTTAGTAACTGTAATCATTAAAACAGAAACCTTTAAAACAAAGAACTGAACTGCAAAAAACATGGTAATTACTCGTGATTATTATGCTTTAAATCCTTGAATTTGATGAGTATAAATGGCTTATACATCAAGTTATAAACTGAAAAAAAAGAGGTTAAAATCTGAAAATTACGCTAGTCACATAAAACAATTTGACGATAAATTCAGGAAACCACAGCTGTTTTTTTTACTGTAATATTTACAGTTTGTTTTTTACAGCGTACACCTCTATGTGTGTTTAACACATTTTAACATGCTGAACCGATCTCTGTGGAAGCGCTCTGACTTGCAAGGTTGAGTCCCACAGAAGACTACAGCAGACGGGATGTTTTTGAATATTAATGGCGATCAGTGGTTCTCCTGAAAAATGCAGCGGGTCCAGGAGTGGATGAGCCATGTTTGTGTATATGTGCCAGAAAGTGTGTGTAATTTAATGCAGTGCTTTTCCCCACATGGCACACAAGAGGGCTGAGCTGGTCCCAGATGTGTGTCAGAGAGACCAGAGAAGGCCGCTCTCAGACACTTTGGAGGGACCAATTAGTGCGGAGCCATGTTCAGGAGGAGGAGACGATAACAAACCCAAACCTCTCAGGACTGGACACTTCATCTCAGTTCACTTTGTTAGGACTCCTCATCTCTCTTTCTGTGTACTGTGCTGGTGCCTAACAAAAGAGATGAGTCTCACCTTAGAAGTCCTCGTGTCTAGATCTAACAATGCAGCAGATTGCACAGACATTCATAATGTCCTGATTTCATTCCGAACACTTCATTAACAGTCCACAATCCCTTGAAGGGAAATTAGCATACGCTAACAAGTGCAAAAGGTCACTTTCAGTGGTGGATGTTGCACTGCAGGGTGCTCTGTTCTTAGTTTTTTACCCGAGCTCGATGTCAAAGGGTTCTTTGATTCCTTCACTTATGTGTCACTTGTTTCTTTGCTTAACATTTAAAGCGTTCCCGCTCACAAACAAAGGGAACGATATGTTGTTTAACCTTGTAAAAATATGTATGTTGTACAAATGATCCACTTTGTCTTTCAACACTGTTTGAATTCAATGATGAATGGTGTAATTTATTACTGTTAATATCATTCCTGGGCTACAGTGTTGTCTGGACAAGTAAATAGCACACTGTAAGTGTGAAATTTGATATTTTCAATGAAAGTTTTTATAATAAAACAAGTGTTTGTTTTACGGTTTTCCTCCAGAGAGATTTTTCCACTCGGTGGTCTTTAAGAAAAGTGATGGAGCCGATGGAAGAAAAGCACAGAATGATGAAAATGCTGCAACATGTCAGATATGGAAAATAATAAGCTGTCACTGCAACAAATTACTACAAAAACACGATGCCAGAAGCAAAGAAGGGCTTGGGTGAAATACTCCCGTGTAGAGGATCATCTCGGAAAACAGATTTGATCTTTGTGCAAATATAAAACATTATGTAAAGTCTGTCACCGAGGGAAAGGCGTAATGTTAACGCATCCATGCTTTAGCTGTTACAAATGAGATTTAAAGAGCAATATTTCCAAACCAATCTTAACATTAAATACACCGAACAATCATATTTCTTTCTTTCCTTCGGTGTAATAAACGCCCTAGTAAATCACAGCGAGCTTGCTCAAGTCCTCCCTCGACACTCTGGAACATTTCTCCACACAATATGTCTGCATTTGTCATTTTTGTCATATTTCTTAATTTCCTGTGTGTACAATTATTTGTGATAATTCCTGGCAGTATCGAGAGACTCGTAAAAGAAAGGAGCAATTGCTCATGTGTCAGTGGATGCACAGGCACTGATTATGAACGCTGAATACCAAGCACTTCTGTGGCATTTCTGGATCCTCTTGAGCATCTTTGTTTCTCCACATCACACCACCCCGATCCCCCGCTCACGGTTCAGGCTTCATCGTGTCTCTTCAGCTCTGGCAAGATGATGCTTATTTAGAGTACCATTCTGATTTGACAGGCTTTCTAATCGCATCTTAAAACAACAGCAGCGATGAGCAAATTTATTCTCTCTCTATTTTTAGAGATAAGATAAAGCCCTAAATGATTTATAATTTATGTCCAGCTTTTTTATTTCTGTCTGATCTACTTTGACTGCCTTTGATGTGCTGAACACATAAACCTGTCTGCCAATCAGCTGAAGGATTTTACAAGTCCCTGAAACCGCTACAATTTAGTAGGAATAACACAACCCAGATATTGTCTAATTGTGTGTAGGTTTCAAAAAGGTTATTAGTTTTGATATTTTGTGTTTTAAACAAACAATATAAGAGATTTGACACATGATTTGCAAGATAATTCAAATTAAAATGCAAGAAAGTGCCATCTAGTGGTGAATAGAAGGGAAAACCCTCAGGAGTACAAGACCTGTGATATGGCCTATGTTTTTAAAAATGTCAGGCAATGATGCAAAAAGTGCTTGGAACAAGGTTTATGGTTTAGGAGGGGTTTGGTTGTTTTTAAAATATTTTGTTTTACATTATTTTGACCTCGTCTTTGCTTTTTGAGGGGATCTATCAATTTTATTTTGTCTCAATACTTTTGATTTTTGTTATAAAGCATAAAAACTGTTAATTTTAGAGATTTTTGCAGAAAAAAAATACAAAATGTAACACTCAGAATTTTTATTTTATTTTTTTTTTGTCCAATTTCAGTATTGTGAAATTATTTTCATGTAATGAAACATGTATTTGTATAAAAAGCTGGGGTTGTAAAAAAAGTAGTAAAAAAGCAAAAAAAAAGCCCCACACTTCTAAGGGTTAATCCAGCTTTCATTCCTTCTTTTTGCTTTGAACAGGATGTTTTAAAGGTACGTTATTGCTAATATGCCTTTGTTGATAATATTAGATCATGTTTCCCAATATATTATTTTCATTTTATTATTGTGTTACACTTGCATAATCTAAAAGAGGCCTTTATTTGTGATCAGGTGTGAATATAACGTTTTTTTATCAATGTCTATCACTTTCTAATGGATGTGAATTAATTTGGGTGTTGCAACAAATGTAATTTCGGGCAAAATATTAACAAATTGTTTGAATCTTTCAGATTATGAATTGTGGATATAATGGAATATGTTAGCACTACACCAGTAGTCGGCCATCTTTCTCTGCTGGCCTAAATACTCTTAGTAGAACTGACGAAAGAAATTTATTTTTTTTCATTCCTTTCCTTACAGTCCTTTCCCATTCCATCCCTTCCCGTCAATTACATTGCTGTCCCTTCCAGTCCAAACGCGTCCCATCCCTTCCCATTCTGTCCTTTGCCAACCCGTCCCATACCTCCCCAACCCCGTCTCTTTTCTTCACTACCAATCCCTACAAGTCTCTTAGCTTTCTGTCCCTTTCCATTCAAACCCGTCCCATCCCTTCCCATTCCGTCTCTTCCCTTCCTGTCTCTTTCCAGCCCATCCCTTCCCATTCCATCCCATATCTTCCTGGCACCGTCTCTTTACTTCACTTCCCATCTTTCCAGTCTCTTTCCTTTTTGTCCCTTCCCATCCAAACATGTCCCATCCCTTCCCATTCTGTCTATTCCCGTCATGTCTTTTGCCAACCCTTCCCGTCTCTTTTTTCACTTCCCATCCCTTCCAGTCTCTTACATTTCAGTCCTGTCCCATCCCTTTTCGCCTCATCCTTTCCCATCCCTTCCTGTCTCGTCCTATCCTGTCACTTCCCACTTCTTCCCTTCTCATTCCATTCCATCCTATTTTTTTTTTATTTCTCTTGGTGGCACCATAGACTGTATTGAAAATTACACCCATAAAGTTGTTTAGATTTTTTTGTAATCATATAGCCATTTAAACTTAAAAAAAGGCTACTGCATTCAGTCTACTGCATGTATATAGCTGTGCAGTTAGTACACTACATAGATCATATACGGCATATACATTAGATCATATATAAGGCATATACTTTAGATAGACGTAAATCCCATGCTCCAGGGGGCCAATCAAGGTACCCTTGGCCTCATTTAGTGGGCACTTAAAAAAAAACCACTTGGACTGCACTGCTTCCAGACTATAGCCTAAGTGTGGATGGTCATTTATTCTCAAGATTTCAGTCACAATGTAAAGCCATGTAAATCAAATCTGTCCAGTGCTTTCAAATCAGTTCAACTGGCTAATGTAGTCTAAACTTTACAAGCTGAAAGTTAACCAACCAGAATTCCAGCAACATCTGCATAGATACATTTTTTTTTCTCGTTCATAATGGCGGATGGAGGAAAAATAACTTACTTGGTTCGTCAGGATGCAGCTTGATGCAACTTCTCCGGCCATGTTTAGACCATGACTAAGAGTGGCTTGCAGCATCTGTGGCAGATTATATTTCTGGCAGCGCAGTGATTAAAGTGGTTTATTGAGTCATGGGGTGTTTGTAAACTCGAGCTTTCTAACTAATGCAGCTGGGTGTCACCAATTCATGGATGGCTACATGCAGGTTATGGTTCTTTTGAAAGGAGTTGATCTTCAGCTCAATGAAATGGAGCAACAACAGAAAATCTGAGTGAAAGCTATAGAGAGGAACACGTCTGATCATGACAGCCCCAATATCTGCAACTGTCGAGCAGACATTCTCTGCCCTCAAGGGAATAAAAACAGTGGACAGAGTTGACTTGGCCTCCCCATAAAAGGACTTCCAGATAAATCTGAAACGTCAAAGTTGTTGAAGTCTTCCTGTGAGGAAAAAAGAGGACAGACAGTGTCTATAAATAATAGCAACTCTGAGTGTATGTTTTATTTTTATATCTTTTTTTGTTCTGAACTGCTCTAGGTGATATATGTGCCACAGTTGCATTGAGACTTGCATTACCTTATTGTGTTTCTTGCTTTGGTAAAAACTGTATCCACACCCAATCTGTAGCTCTGTCTGGATTGCCATGCCCTAAATATTGCATTTGCGTCTATTATCGAATGTTTCATGATAGTGGTGGCACTACAAGGATTTGCTCATTCACTAAAGCAGTGGTAATCTTTCAGTGGCAGGATCTGGGAGACTTGACAAAGATAAATACATCCTTGAGGAAAGTTTCAGAGTGCACTTGGCCTCAGTCAGCTTTCAGCAGAAAAATGATCCTAAGCACATAAGCCACAATATCAGTGGAGAGGCTTCAATGACAAAGTCAATACAACCCAATTCACTGATGGGAAACTACCAAAACGTAGCTGTGCCAACTCAAATTACGCAAAACACAAAAGAAATCACATTTATGCTCTATAAATCAGGGTGCTGGGAATCTTTTGCTCCCTCTTCTACTAAATTTGAAAGAGCCATTTGGCTCTTTCAGGCCCCTCCCCCATCTCTCCAATATAGTTTTGTTACCTATTAGCTTTCTCAATATTGTAAACTCAAATAGTCTCATTTTATTTGTTCACATACCTTCCTAAAATCTTGCTTCCAGAGTCTTCTGTAATGGGTTATTTCTGTATTTCATTAACAGTCTGCAGTTGCAACAAAGTACTTGGTGAAAGCTGTGGATTGTTATGTCTTAGTAGCCTAGTATCTCAAAAACAATATATATATTGGTGTGAAATTTTTTTTGTCCATTTTATTTATTGGTGCACCATTGAAGATTTGAAATAATTTGAATAATCTCAGGTTACACTTACCATTATAGTGGACACCAGACAGATTAAAGACAAAAAAGGTTATTTTTTAGGTGAAGAGGAGCTTAAAACAAAACCATGTCCAGGTATTGACCAGAGAATGTTTAATAATCATCTCCCAAATGTTAACAATTACAATTTACTGCTACATTCTTGCTTTTGAGGAGAAATTAAATGAGAACCTTTGGTTTGAAATAGCCGTTGCATTTTTACAGAACTGCCCATCTATATGAGCACCCCCCCCCCCCCCAACCACCACTCTCTGGGAGAATTTCAGCGTAGGTTATTTCGGGAGGATTAAACCGTCAGTGTGGGTTTAGATGCCTGTGATTGTGTCTAGGCTCAGGAGCGGGGCTCATTTGTAGCTGTCAGTCGGCATTGGCCTTTTCTCAGTAATGTAAAGATGGCAGTCTCCGTGGCCCGTTTGTCGCTGCAAGAGCGATCCGGCAGATTATCATCTCAAAGGGACTGATAGCAGCTCACTCCACCTTTGTGCGGCTACCTCTCCAGCTGAGCGTAAGACCCCCGACCCCCAGCCTTGACTCCTGGAAGCTCAGTGACTTTGAAAAGTTTTACTGCTGGCATTAAAACCCTGTCAAATAGTATATGCTGGGGAGACTTTGGCTTGTCACCCAGTATTAAAGGCTTTTGGAAGACAACAGGTGTATGATGGGACATTTCTTAAAACCAACAGGACTGATGATGATTTTGTGAAAATGTTAGTAACAGTTTTATTCAATTTAAAGGATGTTTTATTAAGTATAAACTTTACATGTATTCTTGATGGTTAAAAAGCACTTGTGTTTCTTGGTCTACTGATAAATTTGAATTTCAAATTCCACGCCTCACATGGTCTTTCTGACGATACTGTGGTGATGCTTAAATAAAAGGCTATTTCCTTAAAAACATACATTTTTGGGGGGTAAAAATTCAATATTTATCCGGCCTCTTTAGTTAAATAAATGTTAAATAAATGCTCTTTTTCCAAGGGGGTTCTTTATTTACACACCTGAAAACGAATTGATCCATTATTAGTTATAGGAGAAGCTTATATGACAAGTTGACAACACTTTTTTTAAAAAAAAAGACTCAATGGGCTTTACGCCTAGAAATTGGGACACCCCCACGAAGTTGTATGCATAATAAGGTGTATCATACGCAAGTCTAATGTTTTTACACTGACAATGGCACATTATTCTTGTAAAACTAGTGATTTTTGTGATGTTTCTCACTTTTGCTGACATATATACACAAACATATGTAATGAAATCTAACATAAACTGATGGGTTTCATAATAAAAAGTATAAATGTAATGACAACACATGGTAAAGTTATGGCTTAGACTTATTTTCATTGATTACTTTAATGGAATGTTACATTTCTTAATTCTTTCATTTTGTTTACCAGCTTCTTCCCGTTTGAATTCTGCTGGTGCCTATATCCACTCCCTAGGAGGGAAATTGGAGAATTCAATGAACCTGATGCAAGTTTTTGGTCTTGTGGGGTAAACCAGAGGTAATCCCACACAAGCCCCTCTTAGAAAGGTCACTATCAAGCCTCGAACCTGGAAACCTTTTACTGAAAGGCCACTTGTTCCATTTTTTTTTTGCTTTTTATTATCCGTCTTTTCCATTCCTCGACAAAAATGAAGTCACAAGCGTCTGGAAGAAGGCAAACTTGCTGAGCAATCACCAACCAAGGTATGGACGTAATTTGGCATTATTTGACTGAGATGAAGGAGCTTGATGTTTTTAACGAACTCCGTGTTCACTTCAGCCTATTAAATTGTAAAGAGATCAAAAGAAGCAACCCATCCACCGGGTCACTTTGGTCTGGTTGCGGAGCCGGGTCTGTGTCAGATCCGGCAGTGCACTTGGGCATAGAGGAGTGGGGTTGATGCATGGGAAGTTGGTCGGCTGCTTATGGGTTGGGTTTACTTGATGTCTGCGGGTCATCATTTGATGCGGATCAGGTCAATTCATGTGGTTCGACCACCTTGCAGTTTGTGATCTTTGGTATGTTTTGTATTTATCTTCCCATGTAGCAGACTTGTATTATAAAATGCACAACATCATTGCGACCTCACATAAATCATTGGCTATGTGTGTATGTATATTTGAACATGTTTGTATGTGTGCAGGAATATACAAACTGCAAGAACTGTTCTTCATGAACTATAACAAACGAACAAATGGTTTGTCTAGGTAGATGCTCTGTACGTAGGTGCTACGTAAAAACTGCAAATAGGACAAAAAGAACTGTGACTAGGACTTACCGTATTTTTTCGCCGTATAAGACGCACCCAATTTTAAAAGAGGAAGATCTAGAAAAAAAAGATTCTGAACCAAATACTGTAGTAAAATTTTTTTATACCAACTGTGTAAAAGTTAACAGTAGTTTAAGAACAATTTTATGCCAGATCGGATCTACCGTATTTTGGATCAGTAAAAAAAAACAACAACAAGACAAACATACCGGTACGTTTTTTCTTTGCCCCCACTCATCACTCTAAAGTCCACCATTCGTTATCACCATCACTGTTCCAGTGCAACATTGCCCCCACATTAGTAATAATAGCTGGCACAATGCAGCTGCTTACCTGCTCCTTACGATCAATTCTATGGTAGGATCGACGAGCAGAGATGGGCGATGACGTCAGCGCACACCGCCGGGTGTACAAATATGGCCTATGTATTGCAAGCCCTTTTAACATTTAAACATCTGCCCTGACTATCCGCAAATGCATTTAAAGAAAGGAATAAATGTATTGACTAGTAGTAAATATATTTTGATGGGCATAAAGACATTTGGAGATATCTTCAATTCTAATTGCCCTAGTAAGAAAGTGAATTTGAGATATCTCCAATTATATATTCACTATTCAAAACTCAAATGAAGATATCTGCAATATGATTTAAAATATCTGTAATATTTACTACTAGTCACTACTAGTCACGCAATGCATTTGGGGACAGTCAGGGCAGATGTTTAAATGTTAAAGGGCTTGCCATAGCCGACGGCTCCAGAGCTAGGCCGAAGCCGCGGGCTCTCTTACGCCTCTCCTACGGCCGTGACCGCCCTCCGCTCCGCATTCGCCATATAAGACGCACCAACTTTTCCCCCTCAGTTTAGGGGAAGAAAAAGTGCGTCTTATACGGCGAAAAATACGGTGTATGGTATGTTCAGGTAGGTGTTTTTCCAATTTTCTTTTTCACTCATGAACCTTTCCCCCTCACCCTTGCCCAATCCCTTATACACTCCTCCTTTCAGTTCAACACCGTCTTGTCCTGACACAACTAATGTAAACTGACTCCTGGGAACCACAACTAATAAATATCTACATACATTCAATGCTTCAATCCAGAGGAGAAAACACCACACCAGGTGTTTTACTCCCCTGAAGCAAGCAAAACTGCCCAGTTCAGTAAAGCATCTACTCTCCCATGTGATAGCTTTTGAGCGAGACAGGACACGATAAAAAAAAAACAAAAACAAAAAAACAAAAGAAGCAATCCATAATAATGAGGGAACTTTTAAAATGGACAAATCCTGGAGGTGCTCTGACCTCCCATTCCAACACCTCCCCGGAACGTGTAATCTTGACGACTGCTTCTTTTTACATAGACATTAGCATAGAGTAATGCAAGCGATTTTGACGTTTCTAAAAGAAAAGTGCATGGTTTTGTGAATTGCGCTGTAGTTAAGCGTGAATTTACTGCAGCATGCCTCTGCACATCTCCTCCACAGATCATTGATTAAAATGGTAATTTATAGTTTTTTGTGTATGCTATGAATATTATTGATCTGTGTATTTGTGGCTAGGCTCTCTCATCTATCTTCCTTTGAGCGACTTTGTTCAGATTTTTCTCCCCTTGAAATGTAAGAATTGATTACAATTCCTACACCAGCAGACAGCCACAGTTTCCTCTTCAGCCTTCCCTGACCTTGGCAAAGAGTAAAAGACGCTAGCGCAGTATGAGAGGTGCATTCTGTCCCCCAGTCTCCGTCTCTTCTCTACTTTAACCTCTCCACTTCAAGGCTGTAGCATTGCATTTCTTCACTCTTAAACTGTCATGGTGTATCGCCATAAAAACCAAAGACAACCTGAAGTCCTTCCTTTTGACATTCCAGAATGAATCAATTTACCGTCAAAAGCAGATCCATCTTTGCAATTGTTTTTCAAGGAGCTGGTGTACCTTATGTTGTAAAGCAGGCTCATGCTTCCGCACATGCACACACACACACCTACCAACTAAGCGACCCTCTTTTCTCTTGCGTTTTCCCCGGAGACGCTCTGTGTTGGAGGGCATCGATTTATTTTACATAGTAATACAAACAGTGGGAGGGAACAGGTCACCTCAGCCATTGCCACCTGTGCGTCTCTATGAAGCACATGGCACAGGTCAGTGAAGCCCTTTCTGCTTGAGTGGCTGCTGCATATTTCATTGTACGCATGAAGAATGCCAGCCATCTCTGCAGGATGGGGACTTTTGAGTGGATGCAGGTGGTGAAGTGGCTCTGTTCCACTTGGCTCCAGTAGAGGGGGGTGCGTACCTGTGATTGTACTGCTGACTTTCTTTGAGAACACGGAGCACGGCTCGATTCTCTCGGCGATGAAGATATAAAGTGATCATAAGAGGATTTTAGGAGGATTTGCACATCCAAAGTGAAGATGTTGCTCAGTGTTGCATTATTATTTTTTCCTTAAGAATAATAAATACTCTTACAGCGAGTTTCCATGAGAGTAATGTAATTTTTTTTACACATTAACGTCACGTGAACTGTAAACACAATCTGACAGTGGACGCAAGTACATAATGATAAATGTCTATACTACAAATAACAATCATTTGTTTTTTATTGTAAATTTACAATTGCAAACAAAACAAGAAAGGTGGGGTTTTTGGTAAATTTGTCAGGTATGATAAACCAGTAATATCAAAAAGGTGTTAATGATCATCAAAGTCACACGTTTTTTGGAACCAAGACATGAACTGAAACAGAAACAACTGTAAGGTAGGCTTATGAGGAACCACCAATCACCAAAGTCAGTTTGATAAAGACAGCTGTCACGGCAAAATTGAGCACAGCAACAAGACACAATGTAGTTATGCTACATCAACAAGTGCTCTGCCAGACGCCGCAAGGTCTGTGTGCCACCATAATTTAGTGGATGAGTGCATTTATGTTTATCCGGTTCATCCGGAAAGTATTCATAGCGCTTCACATTTTTTATGTTACACCTTATTCCAAAATGGATTAAATTCATTTATTTCCTCAAAATTCTACACACAATACCCCATAATGACAATGTGACATTTTTTTTTTAATTGTTGCAAATTAAAAACAAATACAAAACCTGAAAAATCACATGTACAGAAGTATTCAGAGCCTTTGCTCAATACTTTGTTGATGCACCTTTGGCAGCGATTACAGCCTCAAGTCTTTTTGAATATGATGCCACAAGCTTGGCATGTTCAAGAGGATTTAGGTCTGGGCTCTGGCTGGGCCACTCAAGGACATTCACAGAGCTGTTGTGAAGCCACTCCATTGATATTTTAGGGGTGTGCTTTGGGTCATTGTCCTGCTCGTAGATGAACGGTCGCCCCAGTCTGAGGTCAAGAACACTCCGAAGCAGGTTTTCATTCAGGATGTCTCTGTACATTGCTGCATTCATATTTCCCTCTATCTTGACTAGTCTTCCAGTTCCTGCTGCTAAAAAACATCCTCACAGCATAATGCTGCCACCACCATGCTTCACTGTAGGGATTGTATTAGCCTGGTGATGAGTGGTGCCTGGTTTTCTCCAAACATAACACCTTGCATTGACTCCAAAGAGTTCAAATTTAGTCTCATCAGACCAGAGAATTTTGTTTCTTGAGGTCTGAGAGTGCTTCAGATGCCTTTTGGCAAATTCCAGGTGGCCTGCAATGTGCCCTTTACTAAGGAGTGGCTTCCGTCTGGCTAATCTACCATACAGGCCAGATTGGTGGATTCCTGCACAGATGGTTGTCCTTCTGTAAGGTTCTCCTCTCTCCACAGAAGGACACTGGAGCTCAGACTGAGTGACCCTCTGGTTATTAATCACCACCCTGACTAAGGTCCTTCTCCCCCGATCACTCAGCTTAGATGGCCGCCCAGCTCTTGGAAGAGTCCTGGTGGTTCCAAACATCTTCCACTTAGAGATTGATGCTCATTGGAACTTTCAGAGCAGCAGAAATTTTTCTGTAACCTCCCCCAGCCTTGTTCCTCGAGACAATCCTGTCTCGGAGATCTACAGACAATTCCTTTGTCTTCATGCTTGGTTTGTGCTTTGACATGCTCCTTCAAACCGGCGACCTTATATAGACAGGTGTATGTCTTTTCAAATCATGTCCAATCAAATGAACTTACCACACGTGAACACCAATGAAGCTCCTGAAACATCTCAAGAATAAATCAGTGGAAACAGAATGTACCTGAACTCAATTTAGAGCTTCACGGCAAAGGCAGTATTTTAATAAATTTGCAACAATTTCAAAAAATCTTTGAGGAAATTTTGAATTTTGAGGAAATAAATGAATTTAATCCATTTTGGAATAAGGCTGTAACATAAAAAATGTGGATAAAGTGAAAAGCTGTGAATACTTCCTGGATGCACTGTATGTTTGGTTTGACTGTGTGTATCTGCTGTACTTTGTTATCTGCATTTTTTTTACTTTGTGCAGCACCCTGGGCAAACTTTGTGTTGTGGTATGGCGCTATTTACAAATAAATTTTGATTGCTTGATTGATTTAGCAGCAGCAACTCAATGAAATGACGAAGGGAGCACATGAGGGAAGGAGAGATGCAACTAGGATTTCTAAAAGCAATTCCAGAATTGGAAAAACAATGGATAACTTATCAGTACATGCTATAGAAATGATTGCAGTATTAGTTACAGTGAAGTGTTGCAAAGTACCGCTGCTGTGGTCTACAGCACTTTTTCACATCCGCCTAAAAAACTTTCTACAGTGCTTTGCATTAAAATAAGAATTCACAATCATTGAATTTGGAACAGAATGGAATCAGGCTCTGTTTGACATTTTAAACAAATCAACAAAAGAAAGTTTCCCTCAGTCTGAACCCTTAGCTTAAAAATCTGTGTAATGGAAAGAGGCGTCGTGGTGAGTTTGAACGTTTGTGAATTTCTTTTACGGGACATCACCTTGTGCTGTATGCAGAATCTGTCAGTTTGGGATGACTTCAGTTGCCGGTAACTGCTGTGCATCTTTGTTTAAGTGAATGTTTGGTGGTACTGACATTGCCTGGAAAAATCTCATAGACATTGACAGAAACGGTGTTAAGGTGAACTATTTTTACTCGGCTGTCTCTGAAGATTCCTCTAAGAGACAAGTGACAGGCAGGTATGACTCAAAACTGGCCTGCCATCTCCAAAGATAACGCCCCTATCTCAGCTACCTGCAGCTCTTTTGCTTGAGAGCTGTCACATTTGTCAGCAGGAGACAGGGGAGTGCCAATGACAGTTACAGCTTACGCTTAAGTTGTCGTCTTTCTTTCTTTTTTTACTCGTTGCCTCAGGTAAAGTGAGCATGAAAGTTGCGAGTTGTGGCAGTGTTGCTACCCGTTGTTGTTATTAAAGCACGAAACTAGCTGTCAATGATATCCAAGCCGCGCTCCCGACAGGCTCTGTAGCCTTAGCGTGATGACATGAAGCACAAAACAAATAAAGCATGCTCGCCTCTAATAACTTTGCAATAAATAAATCATATTTACAAATCAGTCCGTTATTAACGGGAGCGACAGCAAGCACCATGAGCGCACTCTCCTGCTCTGCATGTGCCCAAAGCCCTAGACACAGCTGTCAAACATGGTAACAATAACAATAGATATCACGGCAAATGAAGCAAATCAATCACCCCCTCCACCATCACCTTCTCAAAAAGAGAATAAACAATCATTAACATTCTCCAACTCCAATAAGATGTGTTTTGCTCGGGGAGGCTCATAATATCACAGAGGGGTTTACAATTGGGGGTTGAGGGAGGGTGAGTGTAGTCCCTTAAGCAATTGCTGTAGGAAGTTGACTCCTCTCTGCCAGGTATCTTTCCCCTCCTCTCGTCTACATCGTCTGAATCCCTGGCATCACATCAGTTAGAGCAGATTTGAAGAATAAATTTGCCTGATCAGGGGGTTGGGGGGGCTGGCATGGAGCAGGTGTTGTGAGTCCAGAGTGAAGAATGTTGCAGAAGAATGCTGACTTGGGAAAGAAGCCGTATCTCAATTCTAGAAGCCTCGGCTTGGCAAGATCCTCCAAAGGCTTCATGAACAGTTGAGAATCGGGACGTGATCTCGTAGTGATGTGTTGTTCATGAACGATACGTTTTTTTTTTATGATTCTTTAATGTGATTCCATAGGAACGAGTCGTGTCGAAGAGTGGTACATGTGCAATTGTCTTGTGGTTTTTCGAGAGTAACCTGCTCATCATTAAAGACAAAAGAACAAAGGATCCGAATCACTCAAAAAAAGAACTACCGTATTTTTCGGCTCATAAGACGCACCGGCACATAAGACACACCCAATTTTAAAAGAGGAAGATCTAGAAAAAAAGATTCTGAACCAAATACTTTTGTAAAATATTTTATATCAACTGTTTATATTAAAAGTTAACAGCCAAACATGTAACATGAACAGACAGTAAACAGTAAAAGTAATAAAAAAAAGGCTGTAATGTTTTACTTTGCCCCCACTCATCATTCTAAAGTCCACCATTCATTATCACCATCACTGTTCCAGTGCAACATTGCCCCCACATTAGTAATACCGTAATAGCCAGTAACATTGTCACTACATTACTAATAATAGTTAGTAACATTGCCCCCACATTAGTAATAATACAGTGGTTCTCAAACTTTTTTAGTCGAGCCCCCCTTTAAAAGAATCTGGGCACCCCCAGATGTAAAATAATAATTGTTTAATAATTAATTAATAATTATTTTAATGTCAAATAAATGTAACTACTCCTTAATGTTAAATAACTCATTATTTATAGCTTTTTCAAGTGACAATTCGGTTGCATGTGAGATGATTTGAGTTTATTAAAGAAGAGCTTCAGTCATTGAGAGCGTTTTGTTTTCCTCACGCGAGCAAGAGAGAGAGAGAGGGAGAGAGAGAGAGAGATAGAGAGAGAGAGAGCGCTGTGCATCTGTGCACCTTTGATTTTTGTCAGCTTATGAAAACCCGCATAACTCCATTAATGAAGGATCAAACTGTCCAAGTTTGTGAAACTGTCCAAGTGAATGCTTAGCGGAAAAATTCCCCTTACAGACTGAAGACGATGCAGATCGATCATCATCTTATCGCCAGGCTCAAAAACATCGCAGATAAACTATTAGCTGTGCCCATTTCATATCTTGAAATGTATTTTAGCGTGAGAAATCGGGTTTGTAGCGTGAGAGATCACTCAAATGCTAGAGTCTAACGCTCAATGTGTGCTCTGTAGTTTCGCTCGTGAGTGTAGATGTGGAAGCACCGCACCGCTGCGGCCAAAGGCATTGTGGGAAATGTAGTTTTTTCCCGTTTTCGTTACGACCGCGCTATGGCAGAGATGGGCGATGACGTCAGCGTCTTTTCGAGTCCGGGACCAGTCACGTGACAAAAGAACTAAAGGATACCAGTCCGGACTGGGCGCAAATCAGAGAAAATGAATGTGTCGAACGAAGGAGATTTAAAGCTGAAGAAGACAGATCAGAGGTGAGCTGAACCAGACTTAAAGACCCAGATAGACTTAAGTAATATCTATTATTTAACTATCTGATATAGTTTTGTCTTATTTGTAGTGTGCTTCGCGTTTGTGTAGATAATGTTAGTAGGTGTGTTTGGGAAGGCATACACAATATTTATTGTTATTTTACAAAAAGAATTAAATGAACGATTTGAACGACTCAAAAAAAGATTCGTTCATTTTTCTGAACCAAGTCCGTAAAATGATCCGAACTTCCCATCACTGAAGCTGAGTCCCAATCCAGGTTCTAAAAGCCTCCGGAGGGTCCTTTTTACCCAGCCTTTAAGGCTACAGCTTGGGAGGATCCTCCTAAGGCTGCAAAAACCCTTGGGACGGTCTAGTTTGCTTATGGTGCATTAGCGCCACCAGCTGGATCAGTAGTTTGGATCCCGAATTGAATGAATGAAATGTTCTTGTATTATTAATATTTTTCTTTAAGTGATTCTTTTATATTTATGTTTTGTGTCTAATAAATTTGTTAGATTACTGTAAGTTCTTTTGTTGCTAAATTTATTTTCTAGGGTTTTAAGGTTTATTTTTAATTGCTCTATTTTTCTTTTTGTCTTTTTCTATTTTGAATACATTGTATTAAAACATGCTCTGTATTTTTGTTTTGATTGCATTGGTCACATTTCCCACATTTATTTTCTATTTTATGTTGTGTGTCATTTAAACCAGTATGACGGTCAAGCTTCATTCTGTTTTCATAAGTTTTATAAACTTCTTCGTCTGCTTCGAAAAACATAATGACATCCTCCAATACTTAGTTAACATTTATTAGGCTGCGATAATCGTATTAATGTTTACGATAAATGTTTAAAATAAAAATATGTGTTACAACTCATCTTTAACTACCAGCAATTAAAGCTTGACTGTACAATTCTTTATTTAAAAAACGTGATACTTACATGTAAATAAAAATTCAAGTCTGTTTTGTGTGATTCTAAAGAAAAAAAAAGCAAAGCATTGTGATGCATCCTCCGAAACAAGGGGAAAGTAGGACGCATTACAAGGGCGCATTTTAAGGACCCTTCGAGTTTTGGTGAAATAAGACGGCCTTGGTGCACTGTTGTGATGTAAGTGATCTTAAAATGCGCACTCGGGAGGATGCACACTTCTGAATTGGGACACAACTTATGATCTAGCCTCTTCTTCTTCTGTTGTTTTTTGGTCGTTTGCTCATTGTGCATTAGCGCCACCAGCTGGATCATGAAATGAAAGTTTGGAAAATGTTATTGTAATATTAATGTTTTTCTTAAACCGATTCTTTTATATTTCATTTTTAATGTTTATGTCTTTTAGAGACATTTTAAGATCACTCAGCGCTAAATATATTTTCTAGTTTATTTATTTATTAGGGGCCAAGCAGCAAAGCTGCGAAGGCACCTATTGTGTTTGTTCCGTTTCTTCCTATTATTATTCTTCCCTCTTCTTCTTCTTCCTCTTCCGCCGCAAAGTCAATGGCAGCCCTATGAACCGCTTAAGGAAAAGTTATGAAATTTGGCCCACTCACTGCCAAGCCTCTGACCTATAAGCTGACCAAATTTGAAGTCTCCAAACCAAACCATCTAGCGCCACCAATAGGCCAAAGTTACACCTACGTTTATGCTAATAACTTTTGAACCGTAAGTCGAATAAACAAAATTCCACTTCTCACTGATTCCTTTGCTCAAAACGAATCGACCTGACCCTATGACGTCATTTTCCGTCATGCAAATTTTTCCGCCATTTTGAATTTTATGAAAAACCTACTTTTGCTAACTCCTCCATGGCCGTTTGTCCAAACTTCACGAAATTCGCTCCATATCATCTACTGACTATGCCAAACAAAAGTTATTTCTTGGATTTTTGAATCGTCAAACCGTTATCGAATTATTCGCGAATGATCCTTATGCAAAACTCGCAAAAATGATTGTAAGGCAATAACTTCGCAACGCTTTAGCCTATGTACACCAAACTTTGTCTATGTTGTAACACCTATGATCTGAGGCTGCATGCAGTGTTTCGTCGCTCTGCCCCCTAGTGGTCCGGAGATATAAAAAATTGGCAATTAGGCCTGTATTTCCCAAACCGTTTTGTCCAAAATTCATAAAATTGGTATCAGCGCATTCGGTCACATTTTGGGCGTCGGCCATTTTGAATTATGCCAAAAAAATGCTGTATTTCAAACATGCTTTACTTTAAAATTTTGAAAGTTGTTGTGCATGTTTGACACCATGCCCTGAAGGGACTCAACAAATGTTACGCCAGCGCCACCTTGTGGCCAAAAGATAAAAAAAGGTTTTAGAAAAATGCTAATAACTTTTGCTAGTTTAGCTTATTGTCAAAAATCTCATCCAGTTTTGTTGCTTAGGTCGAGCTGAAAACATAGATATAAAATTTACCATAATTGATTGAACTTCCTGTCTGCCATGTTGAATTGACTGAAAACCTTACTTTTTCTAACTCCACCCAGACCGTTTGTCAGATTCTCACCCAATTTGAATCGGAACATCCTTAGACCTTGCTGGCACAAAGTTATTCGTAGCGTGTTGATTGCCTTTACAGTTTTCAATAAAAGCCATGACGATTGTGATGCTGTCGGGTGAAGTGGTTTCCGAAGCTGTATCTCTGCAATCGTTTGCCATATTGACACAAAATTTCTTGTGAGTCATCAGTACCAAAGGCTGACCCCAAAACAAAAGTTACTAAGAGCGCCACCTAATGGTCAAAATTCATAAAATTTTGAATAGTGCTCGATTTCGATTTTTTGAGTCGATTTCATGTCTTTGGTTTACATTTTGATGGTGCTTCTGCTCACGTTTTGCCTACTGGATGCTTGGCCCCGCATTACTGCTTGCAGTTATATTTTTTTAATTGTTGTATTTCTGTATTCATTTATCATGTATGCATTGATTTGGTTTCATTGTGGTTGCACTGTTGTATCAATGCAGTACGCTCTTCGTACAGCGTTGTGACGTAAGAGGCCTTAAAATACTCACTCGGGAGGATGCAGGCTTCGGATTGAGACACAGCCAGAAAGTAGTGAAGTGAAGCTTTGTTTGAGCAGAGATGGAATGCAATGCCTGGTTCCAGCACACACACACACACACACACACACACACACACGCACACACACACACACACACACACACACACACGCACACACACACACACACACACACACACAAAAAGCAGAGAATCAGAGGAGAAACAGACAGCGTTACTTTGACTCCTTAATTCCTTCCCACTGTTCCAGGCAGGAACCGAAACAAAGCACACTCAATAAAAGAGGACTTCACTCGTCGAGTGCACACTGCAGCCCTGCTGTTCTTATTGCCAAGTGTGAGAAAGCATTCCTTCCAGTCTCACAAAAACATAAAGCTAAAGCTTAAATATGAATATTATTATTGGTATTAGGAACATTTTTTCACGTACATCCTTTTTATCTGCATATCTCCTGCTCAAAATGTGCATATCTCACTATTCACCATGTACGTGCTCAGAGATAACATGAACTTGTCTGGCCATGAACAGATGACATTCTAGCTGAGAGGGGGCAGAGAAAGATGCACAGACCACATACACTCATGGACGCTTTATTAGGTACAACTGTCCAACCACTGAAAATCAGCCAATCAAATGGCAGCATGCCGAATGCCTTTCAGAGTGTAGACATGGTCAAGACTATAGTCAAGTAGTTCAACCCGAGCAATCAGTTGGTACCAGATGGGCTGGTCCGTGTATTTCAGAAACCGCTGATTTACAGCGATGTCGGATGTGGACATTTCACCATAAACAGGAAGTTGTTATAACTCAGCCATGCACCATCTGATCAGTCCCAAACTTACCAACTATGCCAACAGTCCATGTCTGACCATATCTACAGCATACGCTCCCTGTTATAGTGCCGCCAGGTGGCCACGGGAAGTACATCTTTTAACATAGGTAAGATACTTCTTTTATCCAATTTTGACCCTTTCAGGGTCTGCCGGTGCCTATCTCCAGAGCACATTGGGCGAGATGCAGGGGTGAACCCTGGACAGGTCGCCAGTCCATCACAGGGCATCACAAATTCATACCTAAGGGGAATTTAGATTATTCAATTAACCTAACCACTTGTTTTGGGGATTTTTGAGTACCCCGAAGGAATTACAGAATTTGTACAGAATTTAAATTACAGAAAAATATTCATTCCCAGCGCCATCTGGGGGTCATGACACTTTATGATATGGTTTTCATTATTTAATTTGCCAGTATTTACAGTAACTTTGACAATTCTCATCCTAAACAGGAAATGCTCGTAGTGTATATTGAGACAAGCTGGCCACTGAGAGGAGAGGTCCCAGAGGTGCGAGAGCCCATTGATCACTGCTTGCAGCTTTAATTATAATAATTTTCACCAAGTATTTTCAAGTAGAGCTAAAAGTGAATCTAACTTTTTGTTATTTATGTCACTGCACCGATTTTCAAAGCCCTTTCTCTCGTAGAACACTAGTGTACAGAGCTTTTTTCAGAAATATGAATATACACTTTGACGGATGATAATGCCGCTCTGTTCTCCCTGCTCCTCTTCAGAGCAGAACATCAAACTCAAAGCACTACTCAGATTATTTCAGCCATGCTTTTAGCTTGGAAGTGCTGGGTATTGCGGCAGAGTGTCTGCGGCCTGAATCCCCGAGAGCGTTTGTGACCACTGCAGTCCTCTCACCCAGCATGGGTTATTTATGTCTGTGCTCTGAGAGGGTCAATGCATAACACAGGCCAAAGCTGTGCAGCAGAACTGATCCTGGAGATGAGGAGTTTGCTTCATCCTCAGATACATGAGCCTCCTCTTTCTCTGTTTACTCGAGGTATGGCAGGTAACGTGATGGAGTTTCATTTGTGAAAGATGTCTCACTGTCAGAGTTTGTGCCCAGCTGTGCATGTTTGTGTGTATGCATATAAGCGAGGGGTTTTATTTGGAAAAGAAACACTCATTCTTGTCCAAATATATCTTGGCATATTTAGTCTCAGGTGCATAGACAGATCCAAACAAGCACGGTAGGTTTCTTCACAGGGAAGAACATGCGCTCCTGCGCACTGCTGTGTGTACTTATTCAAACTCCACATGCATTGAAAAGAAGAATGGGAATGAACATAAATGTAAAAATAAAGAGGTTATCGTTGAGAACTGAGGTATTTCAAAGCCAGACTGATCAATCCTATTGCTAGATAGCATTTGAAAGTCTCCAACCTCTTCCATGTGATCTTGTGAATGGCCGGCAAGTTTGGCAAGTCATTTTTACATTTTGTTGTGACTATATTAATGACACTTTCAACTCTGCTTTTTATTATTCTCTAGTTATGTAACTTAGCTGAATCTTCATAAGGATTTTAATTATTATATTGGCTTGCCATGTTTTGCTATCTCCTCCAAGACTGTTTGAGCTACAGCCGTCAAACTTTGCCAAGACATCCAATTTAGTCTGACTTGGATTGCTATATATTTTCAGACTGGAACCACCAAAAAATTCTTGGAAATCGCAGAGAATTCTGGGACATTTTTCATTGACTTTACATTGGGTCAAACTTTGTAAAACTGTAACTAAAACTGAGAACCTCATATAACTGGTCAACAGTTTGTGCAAAAATAAACTAAGCACTATGCAAATGTTTTTGAATCCCAGGCTCTAGAAGAGGTTATGTATTTTGTTGAAACTAAATTGGAAAAAACAATTATAAAATCTTATAAATTAAACATCATAACAGTAATGAGGCATACGTTTTTTTTTTTACCTTGTTACTGACAGCCTCCTAGCAACCAAACTGTTTACCCTAGCAAAACAGTTTCTGAACTCTTAGCTTTCCATTTACAAAAGAAACCAGTTTTGCATATAAATTCATTCATTCCAGCCTGCTTTATCCCTTTCGGGGTCATGGGGGTCTCCAGCTCACTTCGGGCGAGAGGCAGAGACACACCCTGGACACACACATTCACTAACCTATGGGGAATTTAGATTTTTCAATTGGCCTAACCACATGTTTTTGAAACTATGGCGTAAACCAGAGTACATGGAGGAAACCCACGCTCTCCCGTGCAAACTTTCTCCAGAAAGGTCACCAGTGGGCCTCGAAACTTCATCAAACATCAAAGGTTGTGTACAAACGTCAGCTATTTGTCTGCTTTTGTCTTCTAGCAAAAATTCTGAAGGCGTTGACAATTGATAAAATCTCTTTAATTTGACTATTTATCAACCAATGATTTTTAAAGTACAATATTCACAGTTCTCTTCAAAGCACAAAATAGTTATCGAGTCCTTCATTGGGTTCCAAGTCCCTAATTAAGCTCAAATTGGGCTTTTATTCCCCTGTTTATATCATCTGGCAGTGGAAATCATAAAAAACCCACAAGAAAAACAAGGTTGTTGTTCTGATCTGTATTAAATCTAGAGAGGTGGCAGAAATCCATGTGTGGTCTTCAGAATGCAGGGTTTTTGTACTGATTACTGGTAAATTCTCAAGACGTTGGAGTTTATTACCTATAGCAACAATGTCTAAGTAGAGAGGCACACCTCTGTTTAACCAGTCATTGGCTCCTCCTCTTCTTCAGTAGTCTCTTAGATGCAGTTTGCTAATGTTTCCTCGTATTTATTGTCTTTACACCATTTCTTTGCGCAAGAATTCAAATTATGCTGTGATAAAGACATTTTTTTCAACTAAAATGTCTTTCGATAACATTGTTGAGAGAAAGGGGAATATAACAACGTGTGCATTCTGTTACTTCTAAACATTTTCTGTTTAGATTCAGGAAGATAACTTCAGGAAACATCAAGGTCTTGAGGCAAACTATTGATACTCTGAGAGAGCTGACTAATCGTTACTTGGCCCAAGTGCAGAGGAGGTTAAAAAAACAAGTCCACAAGGCTTAAATCCAAAATCTAATTGCTTTGATTTGCAGTATCCAACGAAACTGTAGAAAAATGTACAATAACAACAAAAACAGAAACTCCCAAATAGGTTCCAAAATAGGCACAAGATAAGGGCAGACTAAACAAACAAAGCTGGGGAGTAGGTTCAGGTGATGTTTCACAATTGCTTTAGTCACACCAGCCATCAAAATACGGACTTGGGCAGTCACCAGTGAGGGGTATTTGTTTTCATGAAAAGGGGAAGGGAGAGTTAAGAACATTGGGATGACACTTGTGTTATTCTAAGCTTTCTGTTTCTAGTCATTTATACACAGTTTTCTGACATTTAACGAAACTGGAGATTTTGCTGAGAGCATTTTTTGTGTAAATAAGTCCTACATCACAAGGTGTGTCTGCAGCAAAGCTAGCAGGAGAGACCATTTGGGAGAGGGGTCTGATTGCAGCCTGCTGTAAAAGAGGCAGGCGTGGATCGAGCCATTCAAACAAGCCACGCCCCCTAAAACATTCATCACTACTGTTGGTGGCTTTACTGCTATTATGCCGACCCAAATGAGGCAGAAGCACTTAACCCTAAACCTAACTCTAAACCTGACTCTAACCATAGTCCAAAACCTAATCCTAAATTTAACCCAAACCACACCCTAAACCTGACCCTAATACTAACGTGTTTTTTGAGTCACGTTGTCTTTTAAGTTACAGTTGACGCCTTGTGTTACTACATGTAATTTTGAGAGCATCAAGTTACGAATGAATGAATGCTTTTGGGTGGATCGATACGATCAGTAATCTCAAAGGGGGCGTGGCTGGCTTTGGAGCGCACAGCTTGATCCACACCTGCCCATTTTAGTAAGTAAGTAAGTAAGTATGTAATTATCCTTTATTTGTCATATGCGTGCAGTGAAATAAGACCCCTCTGGCCACAAACATAGACAAGGTGAGGCCAATGTTGAGAGGTAGCATTTAAGAAAGAAACAGAGAAATGGGTATACATTGGGTAAAGTAGCGCAAAAAGAGCCTATTTCGCACTCCTTGATGACCCTCAAGGCCAGAGGAGATGAGGGAAAGCCAGATGGAAGAGAAGTTGATCTTAGGCCAAAAGCTGTAATTTTCCACAGATTTTTACTGTCCATCACCAGTCTCCATTTTATTCAACATCCGTCGCATTGCCGTCAGTCTCTCCCTGATGATATCCAGTTTGCGGTCACAGACCACTGAATGAGTCCCAAAAGATTTAAGTCCAGACAACATTTCATTCCAGCTGGTCAGCTTAGTGGGGTATTGAGCACTGACCGCGTTTGACAATCGCCGATTGCCGAGAGTTCCACATGTTCCAATCATAGCTGAGATTCCACATATTCCCATCGCACTGCACACAGCAATCACATACACTTGCATTTTGGTGTTTGCTCCTAGAAAACGTCTATCAAACCTTTTATTGGCAATACAAGTCTACAAACTGTAGTATTTCACCATACATTATATATTTTATGGGCTAGAAAAACTTATGAGTGCAACTGTATTACACTAAACACAGTAATTGAATGCATTAAATACAATTGAATTCTCGACTTTGTTTATTTGTTAAAGCAATTCCAAGCTTTCGTTTCTTTCGTCTTCACAGCAGACACACTTGGAAGGCCTCAAACCCTGAGATATCTAGAAAGAATGGCATTAGAAATGTTTTTCTCTGTATGATGCATTTTAATGGCTTCAGGGGTCCGGCGAGGCAGCAGAGCTGTGTTTTCCATGCACACCATGTCGCTGTCTCCTCGACTGCCCTCCCCTCTGGCCCTGTGGGATTTGGAAAAGCACTCTGTTGAGGGCTCATCAGCCGCCTGGCATTTGATCAATTCTGAGGTCCCTTTGTGCAGGTAACCTGTAGATAAAAGACATTGTTATCAGCAGAGGATCGCAGGCAGATAACAGGCTCAGAGAGAAAGAAAAGGAGAGGATGGCAGAGAGAGGTGGAGGGGAGATGGAGAGGCACAAGGAGAGATGCGGATAACGAAAGGGGGAGTGACACACTGGAGGTCAACACCTTGTTATGAGCTGTTACAGCTGTCAGAGGTTTGAGAGTGAAAAGAGAAGAATAGATAATGGTGATGAGATGCAGTTGACAGACACATTTTTAAAGGAAGTTAATGATTAGGATACAGCTGTAAAAAGCAAGATTTCCTTGATTTTATCCACCAAAGTAATCAAGTTTATTTTTCAAGTTTGCCTGAAGTTTAATTCTAACATCAAGGAAGTTATAAATGAGCTGGAAAGATGTTCTCTCTGGTCGTTTCAAACTCTTGCCTGTTATATACAATTATAATAATGGAAAAATGTCCTCAGCCTAATTGAGAATTAATTACTCTAATGGAACTGCACAGCTACTTACAGTTTGAAATTAAAAAGTTTCAAAGAAAACAGAGACATTTTCATTTTCTGAACGTGTAATACATTTCCACAGAGACTATAGAGGACTCATGGAAAATAATAAGCTTATGACAAACAGCAGGAATGATTTTTTAATTAATATTATTATTATTATTATTATTATTATTATTATTATTATTATTATTATTATTATTATTATTATTATTATTATTATATTTAAAATCATAAAAAATTATTTACAAATCATGTGAAAAAAATTACTTTACAAATAACTGAAATTGAAAATAATTATTTTACAAAATCCAAAATCTTTGCTTGTTTATTCATCATCACTGTCTGTTTTGTTTCATTTCTTGTTATATTTGGTTTGGTCCGATATATTGGTGACCCAGTGATGCAAAACACAAAAAGAAATTAATGTAAGAATTAAAAAAAGTTACAATACAATAAAATAAAACACAATTATAACAGAATGAATGCTGTTTAAAAGGAATCGGATGTCTTCCTGGAAGCTCCCACAATAATAAAAAATAACCAACAAGCTTTATTTCTTCTTTTTGAGTAGCAGTTTAAATCATTTCAACAGAGTGTACCAAACGCGTTTAGTGACAAAACGAAAAATAATTGACAAAGTATAATCCAGTGGGCAAACAACAGTGATCCGCCAAAGGTCTCTGAACCCTGGTTGGCCTTTTATTCATTTATTCAAGTTTTCTTGCAAAACAGGTAATGGCTGGCTATTGGTTTTAAAAATAAAAGGTAAATTAATAAAGGAAAAGTCAATTTGGGTCCATTTTCTGCTTTATTTTTATGCCGTTTGTGAGTCTCATTGACTCTGATTTGCATGTGTTCTGTTGCCGTGGTGGCTCCATTGTGACGCTCAGCATAATGCATCAAGATTTACACCAGTCCTCCACAAATGCAACAGTTAGCCATGACCTTTTACTTCATCAGACACCACCAACACCTAAAACAATACTCACACAACAAATGCCTGCCCAAACTCAAATGCAGCATATATCATCTGCAGAGGGATGTTTTATATAGCTGCTAAGGCCAGAGGAGATGCAGGTTTATCAGGCAAACCAGCTGTTGGTTATCATAGGCTCAGTGCAGGTGGAGACTCTGAAATGGTAATGGCCGGACAGCCTCCTCATCAAGGCTGGAAGTTGGGAAAGTGACAGAGTTTATCACCTCCTGCCCAGCCCATGGTTGCCACACACAGCTTGTGTGACACCACCTGTCACAGCACTGTCCATCAAACAAGACTTGGCGCTCATGCAGAGCCACATATTCCCCATCCCGAGAGACTCAAAGCAAAATATCTGCTGGTTGATGTACCACCGCTTCCACCCTGTCCCCTCCAGCAACAAAAAAATGTATTCAACCCTTGCACATTGCTTTGCCTCTTTTTTTTACAGCTATAGCAAATTTGTGTCTGTTTTGTGATGTGTTTCCTGACTGTACACAGTGATCACAGCTTGCTGTCATGTTTTGATCTGTTCAGATTACATCTGCATTCACAGTCCTGTCCACGTTCATTCAGACTGCACGATTTTAACCCTGACTTTGAGTCGCAGACAGGTTTTGAGGAATCACACAGTGTGTAGTACCAAGTATGCTCTCAGAGAGAGTCACAGACGAGTCGCATGCTGGTCGTGAGATATTTGGCGTGCTAAATATCTGTGGTTGTCAGTGAATCGCAATCGGGCATGAGATGTGTTCTGACTAAAAATAACTTCGGAAGTTGCAGATGAGGCTTAAACAGCAATATCAACAATGATTTTGGTTTTCTTGGACCCAAGAAATGAAGTAAAAACTTGCACTGTCCCATTTTTAATAAGAATCTTGCCCTTTCATCTGGCACATGTGACCTTGCGCTGTTTTCAAAACATTTCTCTCAAGTGTTTCCGGTTGCGAGATGTAGTTTGAGAACACAAACAAGGTTCTCTGTGATTCTTCTTAAAGACATGCCATGTGAAATCCTCTGTCGCTGATCTATCGTGGCATGTGTATTCAGCAATGACGGGATGTTGCCCTCAGATAGTGTGCAGTGTGAAAGGGTCTGTGACACGACTTCTCTGAAAACCGTGTGGTCTGAACCCAGATTTAGCTCCTGAAGCACCCAGCTGGGCTGTTGCTGTTAATGTTTCATTAGTAGAGCCCAGAGAAGAAGAAGGAATTCCATGATTGAGGAGCTATACCAGGTTTGAGGATCAACAGTTCTCACCCTAGTTGCTCATTCCAATCTGTTCTTTGAAACTTGAGGTGTGGAACTTTTGGTGTTTAGGGAGTCCAGTGGTAGTCAGGCTGTCAGTAAACTCAGGAATTGGTCTCTGGAGTGCCACCTCCATTTTGATCAATATCATTCCCCTCATTTGTGCAAAGATTAGCGGAGATAATTTGAGATAACTTGAGAGTCAAGGTCTGCATTACCGCGGCAAGATTTTTTCTATTGTTAATGAAAATATTAATCATAACTCATTATAGAAGACTCTGGAAGTAATGTTTAAGAAGGTATAACAGAAAACGCAGCTTTATTTAGCTTTACAAATTGAAGATGCTAACAGTTGAGAAAACTAAATTAGGGAAAAAGAGACAGAGGTGGGAGGAGGGGAAAGAGAGGCGTGTCAAAGAGCCAAGTGACCCTTTGAAAGTTCAAAGCAGGAATCTCATTTAAAGAGCTAGCACTTTCCTGGTTGTGATGTTACTTTCTGTTTATGATGTAACTTCCTGTTCTGTCTCAGAACAATATGATTCAAAATGTTTCTATTACACTACGCAGGAGACAGTTTGACCTTTAGTAATACTGCTTCTTCAAAGTGAAGGCCATGAGGAATGCCCTGTACAAATAAATCAATTATTAACATGAAAACACACAAACATTGTGGAATGTGAGGAGATAAATTCCACCCCACCACCGTAGGTCAGCTGGATCTGAGTTCAATTCTGTTGCTGTGAAGAAAGGTTAAAGAAGGGGCGGGCGGGGGGAGGTGGTAAGCGTCTAAGCAGGGATCGGAAGACAAAGTCTCTCCACTGTGTCCTAGGTTCTTCCCTGGCCCTTTTCCCAGAGGGACATGCCTAGAACACCTCCCCAGAGATTCGTCCTGGAGGCAACTGAAACAAATGCCCAAGCCACCTCAGCTGGCTTCTCTCAATGTCTACTTCGAGCTCCTCCCAGGTGCCTGATCTCCTCACCCTTCCTCTAAGGGAGCACCCAGCCACCCTGCAGAGGAAACTCATTTCAGCCACCTGTATCCAGGATCACATTATTAAAGCCTGTATCCAAACTTTGTCTTGTAGCTCAGCTCCTTCTTCAACACAAGTGCATCACCTGCATTTCAACAGAACTGCAGCTGCACCAATCGATCTGTCAATCTCTCGTTCCATAGTCCCGTTACTCGTGAACAAGATAATGGAAATACTCCACTTGGGAGTCCACTTGGGGCAAGATCACTAGCAGGTTTTCCCAATTTCAAAGTGCTAAGTAAAGGCATGCAGTGAGGTTTATGTAGAAACTTTATGCTTCACTGCACTTCGTAGAAGAGAATTTTTTTGTTAAATTTGTCACTTCTGGTGTGGTCTCAACACTCTTTCGCTCTCTGGTTTCTTTATCTCTTGACACTCTCCATCTAAAATGAGCGGTGTCACTATGTCGACGTTGGTGAATGTACTCAAACGCTCCCCTCAATAAACTTGAAGGTCTTTTACAATGTTATCCTAACAGGAGTGTGCCGGGATGTCCTCACTGCAGTGCTTCTATCGTTCTCACGCATGACCTCTGAAGCTTCACATCAGCTCTCTCCCACCACAACTGAGCTGTTTCTTCAGCATCTGAACTAAAAAGAGCCACTCTCAGCTGCCAACAAAATGAACCAATATAAATGATAATTTGTACTATTTCAGTAGGGACTGGACATACTCTTTTTATTTAGATGAATAAAACATTATTGATAGTGCTTAATGCCAATCTGAGGCGGCTATGAGTTGAGAACATTTTTAGCCAAAGTCTCTCTCTCTCTCTCTAGCCACATGTAAGTATTATTGTTTTGCTGCTTTCGATGCATTTTTGAGAGCCTAAATGTGCTTGAAAAGTCACAGAATTTCGCATACACATCTAATTGTGGTTTAAAAAGTGGGTGTAGCAAATGGGTTCTATAGTGCTACATGTTTCAGCTTAAAGTGTGCTAGCAAACTTAAATATTAGTAATATGGATCATGTTTCCAAAATGTACAGCAGTTGGCTATTTTGCAAAAACCTATATATAAAAAAAAAACACTTTTGCTTGTGTCGTAATTTAACAAACTCCCCCTGGAATTTGTCTCAGTTCATCTTCAAACTTCATGAGTCTTATCTTAAGGCGATGGGATGGTAATCTGTGAAGCCTTTTTGACTTTGTTTAACTATGTGCACGTGGTGGCTGTCGAAAGTTGACGTTACGCTACAGGAAGTTGCTATAACTCAGTCAGACAATGTCTGATCAGTCCCAAATTTACCAAATATGTTTACAGTCCATGTCTGAATGCATCAAAAATGTAAACTCTCGGTTATAGCGCCACCAGGTGGCCACTGGACATTACCATATAACATTGATAAGGCAATTTTTTGACATATGTGACAAGAATATTGGCCAAAACGATCACATTGTTTTTTGACTCATTTGATGCACCTCCTGGCGGTCATGCCACTTTACGATGTACGGTAATTTCATTTATGCATTTGGTTGTATTTCTCAGTAGTTTTAACAGTTCTCAATTGAACAGATCTCCAAAATAAAGATTCCGTAGTGCAGCAGAGAGGTGATGGCAAGCTTTATTAATATTTACATTTAAGTTACCGTTATTGCACTCACCGCCCTACTGTATGCACTGCAGCTGTAGCAATATGATCAGTCAGTGTTTAAGACCCATTATGAAATGGATCATTTTCGTAATTACATTCTCCTGGCCTCTGCAGCTCTCTTTCCCACCCACAATCCTCAGCCTACAGCTCTATACCATAAGCATCTATTTGCAAAGCTGTCACATAAAATGCTTCTCATCCAATGCCCCGGACATGGTCTTCTCATCCCTAAACAATTACAGATAACAAGATGAAGGCTTGAAATGAAAAGACAGCAGTGCTGAGTGGGCCTATAGATTAAAATGGCATATCCGGAGCTCCTTTTCATATTAACCTTGAGTTGAAGATTTCATTGCGGCCAAGCAAGATTTTTTTGGGTGAGATGCATTTTCTAATGACATGGATTGGCTTGACTCGACGGTGGGTGCTGCAGAGGTGTTTATTGGATTACGCTAAATGTGACCTGTATCTGGCTGGACATGGCTGTTAATTCTTACCACCATGCGGCTGCAGCATTACATATGGCTGAGCGTATAATTCTGGGTATAGTGTGTGTATACCTGAGATAATATTTTGATAGTCCATTATTGGCATGGCTCCTTAAGTCGAATTTACAAAGGTTTTGAGTGCCAGAAGTGGTGCAGAGAGGGAGAAAAGGAAAGTGTGAAGACGAAATGACAGGATCGAGAACTGGACAACTCCAGATCTCATTCTAAATGGCTTTTGCATCCTTATTTTATAGTGAAGCACAGTCATATTCACCAGACATTACAGTATAATTACTGGGAAATGCCATGCAAAGTAAACATGGCCTAATGGATGCTCTCACTCCTTTTCTTCTCATAGCCTTGCCCCCTCTATTATCATTCCTGCCAACATGAGGGAGCTTTAGTGTTCTTTCATAAAACCTCATAATGCAGTATCAGATCAACAGGGGAAAATGGGAGCAAGATAAGAGGAAAAACTCTCAATGTTTGATGTCTCAAGGTAAGATAAAAAAGTATTCAAAATGTTTGATGTTGCCGCATTGTTCGGTTTGAGATTGCAGCTAGATATGTTTAGAATTGAGGTGAACTGTGTTCTTACACAAGATGGCACTGCTTCACCTCCACGAGAAGCGTGGCTGCTGCAGGCGTGTAATGGTATCTGTGAGAGATTCGTTGTATTGAATGAAATCTCTTGTGATGAATAGAACAGGAAGTTCTGACTTTTAACGGTGAGCATGACTTTTGAGCTTGGACTTTTACAGACTAGTTGAGGTATTGTTTGAGGGTTTACCTATGAACCATTCCAGAACAAGTTCAATTTATTTACTTTTTTAGACTGTTTCTTAGAGAAATCGGTGGTAAAAAAAAAAAAAATAATAATGGAGCAACTATTGATTTCAAATGTTGGAGGAAGCAACTGGTTTAAATACAGATGGACCATGTTCTCCGCTCTACACCTCAAGGCAGATAAGAGCACAACCTAGAAGCGCTAAACTATACTTTTACCCAAACGTAATGCAACAAAGTAAACTTTTCAAAGCAACATTATGGTTACCAAGAAATGGTATTGGGGTAAGTATCACAGATTTGTTTATCGATACCATCAAACTGTGTTCAACCACGTCTTCAGGGCAGATATACTACTGTATAATAAAGCAATAATGGGTATTTTATGTAAATTTCTGCCTAAATATCTTAACGTATGCATGTTAATGCAGCGATTGTTGGAGTTTTTCTTTTTCAAACAAATTTGATTTGACAAGATTTCTTAAAACTACAAAAAATGTCTAGCTGACAACAAATGCTGATGGATTCAAGCTATTTTCAAGCTATTTAGAAAGTAAAACTGTATGTAAGCTAGGATATTTGTATCTAGACACAAGTGATCTTAAAACTTGGCAAATAGTCTAAACATAGAATGTACCCCGTGGTCTGAATTATTGCTTGATCAAATAAGATTGAAAAAAAAAAGTTTCTTAATTAAAGTAAATAAATGATATCAGACTGCGATGGACTGGCGGCCTGTTCAAATTGTACCCCCTCCTCATGCTCGATGTGGGCAGGAGACCCTGTGACCCCACAAGGGCATGAAAATGAATGAATGAATGAATTAATTAATGATATCAGAATTAGCATTTTTTTAGGTCATATCAAAATTTAGGTCATATTTTCTCAAAATAAACAAAATAATCCATACCATAAAAGTCAAAAACCTGTGACCAAATCTTTGCTTAGGGGCATTTTCAATTGAGAGAGCGCAAAGAGAGAAAGTTTGGAAAACTTCTAAGCAAGCTTTTATAGCTTTGCACCTCCTCTGCAAACCCAGTCATTTATAAACGGTAGAAATGATTTGGTTGAATGGGTGCATCAATGGGTAAATAGCTAGTCCTGAATAGCTCCCCCCGAAGCGGTGTCCAATGTGGACTCCTGGTTTGTTAGTGTGCACAGAGTGACAAAGAGGATGACCAATCACATATTAGTAATAAATGTCAGGGCCAATCAATGAGTCGTTTTCCACTTTGTCCTAATCCTTGATCCATTATCCATTAACTAACGCTACAACTATGATAAATGACATCCATGCATTTGATATCATGGATACAAAAAAAAAAAAAACTCCTGGTAGAAACTCCTTTCATAAGGCACCATACATACATCACTAATAAAATGGATACTGGATTATTGCCAGGGTTTACTAAGGTCATATTGACTAGCATAGAGGTCGAAATAAGATCAATAGAATGCAGGATTTGTTAATGACTGAAAATTTGCCAATATTCTGAAAGCATGAACTTATATAAACAACTTTAGATATCTGACCTGAGATGTGAGATCTAATAGAGAGTAATCAATTCTGAGTAAGAATGGAAGAAATCTGTTTCTCTCTCTCATTACACTTTACTTTACAGTTACTATTTACTTTGTTCAAAAAGTGAAAAAAAAAAACGAGTAAAAGACTAAAAAGTAATGCGTTACTGTTAAAAGAGATGGATTTTTAATCTTGATTTAAACAGGGCCAGTGCAAATAAGTGACAAAATGATGCATATATTCAGATAGCAAACAGCTTAAAGGGACCATATTATGCAAAATCAACCTTTCAGCATTCAGAATCTTTTGTGCATATTTGTCTAATCCTGTATTGCTTCTTTGTGAGCTGAAAATGGTTCGATGTTCTTTGCAACGCCCATAGTTCTTCAGATTAATCTCTAGTACAGCTTATCTTTATGCAGATCGGAAATAAGAGCAATTATCGGAAATAAGAGCAAAGGACTCGCGCTGAAGACCAATGCAGTGAAAGTGTGTTTTTGGTCGATTATATTGTAATAGGCATTAGGGTTGGTGTCCATAGAGAAACATTGCAAAGGACGATGACATCGTCGAAGTCACCAACTTAGATTTGTTAACAGACCCAGCATTTCAAAGAGCATTGCTGCCTGATTTATGGCGACGCAGCAATACTAGCGGCTATGCTAACCAACCCAGCATTGCACAAAACATCGAAACACCATTAAAAAGAATAAACACACTCCCGATTTCAAATCCCTACAATATTTGCATGAAATACATCCATACTTTGTTCATTAACATTATCTTGCGCAAACAGCACGAGAGCATTAGCATACACAGGCACTGAACTGCGTGAAGCGTGTTGTTATTTCTTCACATTTATGATGGGTTCATTCGCTTGTGCAGTGATGAGACTCTTCGATGCACTTTGGGGTTTTTTTTACGCCCCTTTCCAGCAACAGAAAACTCGATGCTGTTCTATTTGACTTGTGAGTGATGGCCATTACGCACTGCATTACCCATGATTCCCAAACTACAAGTCCCAAAGGGACCACTCCATAATAAGAATGTAATGCAACTGGAAAAGCAAAATTAATTGCATTCTGCTCACATAAATTGAACAACATTTCCCAAACTCTAAAAAGTAATTTGTTCTTTTTGTCAAAAAACCAGTTCCTTAGTTTGAAAAATTGAAAGCTCAGCTGTGCAGGACCTGTAGATGTTGAATTGTAGATTTCTCTTGATCCAGTTCACTGTTCATATGCTGATGATGTGCTTCTTACCAGTTACATAACCAGTAATCAGTTATCCAAAACACAGTAGTCAGCAACCAGCAATGAAAATCTCCTTCACAGTCACCAGCGATAAACCAGATGACACCAGCTATAACAGGGTGCTGTGCGTAGACCCCAAGGTAAGAAGTCCCCATCTGTCGATCACCATCAACCAAACGTCAGGTCACCTGCTTTAAAAATTGCATAATATGGTCCTTTATTATGATAAATGACAAATATTACTATACATCGCAGAAAGTCTTTAGAGGTGATGATTTTTTAGCTGAATGTCAATCCCAACATTTATATCTTAAATGTTGAAAATGTATGATTACCCTTAGGAAAGTTCCAATTTGAATTTCAATGCTAGAGATATTCTCAGTCTACATGGAAATAACATTTTAAGAGCAACTTCAAATAATAAATAAACATTGCTCCAACATTTACCAAGTAGCAGCCTAGAAAGTCGCAGCCTGGAAAGGATATGAATATTGCCTCTACATCATATCTTTCGAGAGATTGTGTCTTTGTAGTCTTCAGGGTGCCAGATCAGCCATGCAGAATACCTTGGCTGAATTAAAACCCAACCTGAGATCCTAATATGACAGACAGAGCAAAAGAATATAGTAAAGTAGCAGGATACTGTCATCACTAATGACGTTTTCCAGTGCAGTACTTAGTAGAATCAGCGTTTGCCTGTTCAAATCAAACCACAGTGAAACTGTGCAGAACGTCAATGTGTTCAAGGGACAAAATGACTGCACATGAAAAATGAAGACTTACCGGAATTAAACAGTGTGAGTGTCACCAACAAACTAGCAAGGAGAAATGTACTACAGAATCACTTTAACACCACAAGAGAACCAGGGGACAGATTGACTTTCTCCATTTAGGTGTATTATCTTTCAAAACCACAGGCCGTACTGGGGAAGTTACAGCCACCAATATCTGAAAAGCTTTCAAATGGAAACCAATACCAAAACGACAGAATGTTAAACTCCAAAATACACTCTGAGTAGAGTTAATTTAACGCTTAGGATTTTTCTGTGTACTTTTGATACTTTTTACGTTTTAAGGCATATACTTTTGTACTTTTGCTCGAGTGAAATTCTTAAGGGAGCACTTTTACTGTAGTAATATTTTACCCAGTGTATCTCTACTTCAACTCAACAACTTGGTTTGTGGACTTTGTCCACCACTGGGGTTAAGATTTGTGATGTATAGTATAAAAAAAATCTCCTTGATGTATTTGAATCATTGCGCTTGTATACATTTATTTTAAAACCTAAACATGGTTAGCAAAAATATATTGCTTTCAAAACCATTTGATGAATGAATCTTGCCCATGGTGTCAAGCAGATTTAAGCATCACATGCCAGCGAATGTATCTTTGAGATTAGCTTTTGCCGAGCAGATTTACAGCAGTCTATATCCAGAAATAATCAAGACTACAATATCAACCGCCTTGCAATCAGAAAAGTAAACCTTTGAATGTATTTTTATGTGTGTCAATACATATTTGTATGCATGTTAGGCAGGTTTTAAGAGCCTTTAGTGAAATGAGTCTAAAGTAGGCTTTTAGAGCGACACGCTCACTTTGATCATTTCTTTCTTCGCGTGTGTGTTTGTGTGGGTGACTGCGACTCATTTGTTCATGCACAGTGATAATTAGACTGTACTTGTATGTTAATTTTTAAAGGAGAAAAAGAGCTTTCTCATGCAAAAAGATTAAAAGGGAGACTTTTGGAAAGTCCCCCGTTCACTAAGTCTTTAAACGGGCTCTGGTTGTGCTTAGTAAAGTACTCCAAAACCCTCATAATTAATCCTCTATTCAGAGCTTCAGTTCTCCGCAGCTAATAACGATGTACATGAAATAGTTTTTCAAGAGCTACTTAAATAGGAAACAGGTTAGTGCTTATGGGAGCAACAACTGCAAAAGGCATCAGCGAAAAATGCAAAAGTATAGGATTTTAAAATGTTGTGATTTTCTTTTATAAACATTTGACATTTGAGAAGTGGAATAAAGTTTATATTATTTAAGGAAAGTGTGCTAAAAATACAGCATTTCATTGTGTAAAGTGTGCTGAATAGTTGAATGATCCACAGACATTCCATCTGCAGCAAGAAGATGATGAAGGTCTGTGGAGCTGGTCTGTGGGTTGTCTGTGACTGTTCTCACCGTCTTGCGCTACAGCTAATCTTGAGATTTTTTTTCTTGGTCTGTCACTTAGAGCCTTAACTAGAACTGCGCCCAAAAAATAAAATACGCCAATGAAATATTAGATAGATTTCTCTGCCAACTGCATAAATGTAAAGGTAGTGTGAACGTATTTTAACTCAAAAATGCCAAAAACCCAAGCATTAAATTGAAAAAATGAGTGATGTTTAAAAGTGTTAAGCGAACAGGAAGTCAGTTAAAAGAAAAAAAATCAAGTGCATGTCACTCAACTGGAGTGACAGCGGGGACAGCCAATCAAGGGATGACACTTAAGCATGCACGATGTAAACTCGCACAAAGCGAAATGTGAATTTTAATTAATTATTATTCAAGGCTTTCTAAGTAAAAGGGGTCAAGTCCAAGTCGAGTCGCAAGTCTTGTGCCATATTGTCAAATCTCAAGTCACCAAATCAGTCAAGTAGTCTTCAATGGCACTTACTCCTTCATGTAGGAACAGGATTCTTATGAGCCAGCAAGAGTCAGAAGAAGTAAAATCTATCGAGCTTTCTCTGTCACAGTACACAGAGGCATCCATGTTTATTTCAACCTAAAATACTTTGCCTGTAGTCATGAGCTCAGTGGTTTTTATTGATTAAACATTAAAGGCCAGGAGAAGCTCTTGGCCTCCTCTCCATTTGGGGCAGCAGAGGGACTGACCTAAAATCCACTGATGTTTTTTTTCTGGATATGTCCAAAGCTCTGGTCCATGATCAATTGCTTACAGTCTTATCAACCATGGCCTTTTTCAGTGAGATCATCTGGGATATGGTTGTGCTGAGGGCCATCTCTCGGCTCAAACACAGAGCCCGTCCACAAATTAACACATTTAAGCTCCGCAGCTCGGAGCACACAGCATTTGTTTTTGAAGCTTATAGGTCAAACTGCTATGTTGGTTTCAAACTTCACCACATCTTGGCAATATGCTTGAAATGAACTGGTTTTAGGGAAATAAAGCAGCAAAAAGCCTTTTAGTGAGTTCAGAATTTACAATTTAGCCACGTATTTGACAGCAATCATACCTGGAGAGCGTGGGTAGAAGATGAACAAATATCATTTGTGATTGACTTGCAAAATCGCAATCAATACTTATGTGTTTGACACATTTTTGGAGAAATAGAGGTGCTAACCCCTGCTGTCTGTCAGGCTAGAGCCATATTTTTGCTGCCACTTGATGGTTGCAATCAGCCTGCATTTTTTTTCCATCCAGTCACCTTTTCTATTTCTGTTAAAACACAAGTCACAGAAGAGAAAGGGGGCTTGGAAAGGTCATTGTCTCACATTATTACTTGTTTTCTTTCATGCAGAATACAGAAGTAATTCCAAACTTTAAAGCTGTCCTTTCTGAGTGTTATTATTGAAAAGACCGCAAAATTACTCACACAGTTTGGAAAATATTCTCCACTCAACATCTGTTCACTTAGATACAACGCACTGCAGTGGGCCGTACATGTTAACTTCAAACTCGGAAGGGAAGAAGTGTCGCGTGGTTGTAGTTTTAGGAGGTGCTGGTTGAGATTTCCCGCAAATCTCTTTCTTAGATTTAGTTAAAATAAACATAACAATCATAAATTAGCGCGTTCCATTTTTCACCATGCATGAAATTTATTAGTTACATTTTTTTATGCATTTGTGCACATAGACGTGGTGATGACGATCTGCTGCAGTATCACTTGATAACATCTGTGGAGTTTTAGACAGGAGTGAAAAAATGCTGCAAACATTGAATGCTTTCAAAAATGGATGGGTTGTCATTGAACAAAATGTGACCATCTTTCAAAACAGCAGCGATTCTTCTAGCTACACTTCCGCACACTTTTTTACAAAAAAAAAAAAAACTTGATTGATCAGTAGTTACAAACATCTTGGAGAACTAACTACAGATGTTCTATGGATGTAGATGCTTTCACTCGTCTCTTCCTGCGCCTTTAGATTATAATCGTTCACTAGGAGGAGTAGTTCCTCCCAAGTCACTGTGTAAGGGATAACCAACACTCAGCTGTGCATAACACAGTTATAACCACCCGACGCGCAAAGTGCATTATAACTATATAATGCACAGCTGAACGCTGATTATCCCATTTATACCATGGTCATCTGCAAACACAAAATGTTTAAAGCATTATTAATATGTATGGCTGTAATAAATGAATAGAATTAAGTTATTTTAGTCAGTTAACTCACAAATGTGGTGCCATGGATTCTTTAAATTTGGACTGTGGGTCCCTTTAACTTTTACACAAAAGTTCTGTTTTAACAGCTTGATATGTTTCATTTACATCATGTAATTTTGTTTTTAGCATATTGCTAGAACAATGTTTACATTTGCGCTAATCATGTGACACAATATTTATAGTCTTTTTTATGTTCAAGACTATAAATATCATTTTAAATACGGTTTATTGAGATGAAGCAGCTGATGCTGCTGGCTCTGAGGGATTGATGTTATGTCTGAACACGTTTTATTCTCTCCCGTGTTTGTGAAAGTGGGTGATGTTGGTTGTCGTTGACCTCGGACACTGACTCCTAGCGTCCAATCAGCGCCGGTTTTATTGAAGCCTTACCAAATCCACAATTCCAGTCCAACTTCTCAGCACATAGGTGCTACATCAACTGGATTGGGGATTCCTGATTATGTAGGCCGGGGGCGTGGGTGCTGAAGTGGTGTTTTAGCCAGTGTTTCCCGCGGTAAAATGGAGGAAGAGAGCTAGTTGGCGGTGGAGCACATTGATATACATGAGTTAATAAACTGACCTGGACTACTTGTGCGGTTATTCGAAATTAATCAACACCTACCAGCCAATCAGATTCGAGTATTCACACAGACCATGGCATTAAAAGAAATAATACCGTTTGTGTGACTGCAAACATTCAACTGGCAGTTGTAAAGACAAAATGGTTAATAAATGGGGAAATGGGTGTAGAATTATGCTAGAAAGTGACTCTGGTTGCACTACAATACAAGAAAAAATGGTACATTCTGCTTGACTCATTCTCTGCATGATGTGATCTAACACACTGTGAACTCAACACATACTAAAGTGAAGAGTCTGTCGCATCAAATTGCAGTTTGTACCATAGGCGCTTTGATGATGTTAAACAGGGAGGTCCCCGGAGGAGCATTGCATGTGTTTACAGGGTACGTTGGTGTCAGAGAGGCATTGCAGCAGCTTAGTAACAGCAGACATGACAGCCATATACGCTCCCCCTGTACAGTTAGAAATGTATGACTTACCCTTGCCAGGGTGCCTCTCTCCACATTCTCTCATCCCTTTTGATTAAAAAGCACATTTGAGACATGCACAGGGGCATGAAGAAGAACGCGACACACAGAAGACGTTGATAGGATGTTATGCATTTGCTATTAAGCATTTGCAGCAATTTGCACTGGATAGAAATAGAGATGGTTTCTGTGGTAACCCAGAGAATACAGATTAGCGGTCATTGAGTGTTCCTGGTCAACAAATAGTGGAAACGGTAATGAGCTCCAGGCTAACAGAGAGAAATAAGTACATAACTAGAATCCTACTCATTTTGCACTGATCAAAACAGATGACCTATTTTCTCCTCTGGCCGGCACCACTTTGAGAAAAATACACCACAGCAAGGGATTTTTTTTTTTCTCGAGGAGATTGGAATGCGTGAGCTAAAAGATGAGCAGTTATGAAATGCAAGACCAGAACATTAGCAAGGAAATAAAAGAGAGAAAAAAAAATTCAAATGAAAAATCAGCCGTGAGTCATTTTGACTGAACTCATTAAAAATTGAGCAAAAAGATGGATGCTGCCGCATGACAGCAGTGTTTAGAGAATACAAGTGATGAAGAGGCAGGAAATTTATCTGACAAGTGTAAATATTCACAGATAAACAAGGCAACTGCAGAATGGAAAACAAGGACAGTGGGTCTGCAATACTGAACGAAAAGTACACATCCATCTATTTTCTTTAACAGCTTTTCCCTGGCCGGGGTCATGAGGACCTCAAGGTCACAAATGTGTGAAAGCAGTGTAATATATGATTTAAAAGAAATGAGGCTTTATTTTAACTTAAGCATGCAGACAGGTTAAGACTGCACAATTTTCAGAGCAGCCGTGTCACGTCACAAATCCTTCACACTGCACACCTATCTGAAGGGGCAGCATCCAGTCGTTGCTGAATTTGCACTGCACGATAGATCTGCAACACTGCTCGACTTCAGAAAGAATCACAGGGAACTTTGTGTCTACACTACGTCTCGTGATCAAATACTCGCAAGAAATGATTGGAAATTATTATTAAAAATTGGAGAGTCCAATTAGACTGAAAAGAAGAACCATTGCTGATGTTAGTGTTTATGGCTTTGTATCACCTCCCCAACGTTGCCCTGGAGGCTGCTCTCTCATTGGCTGCAAGTAATCGCTGATGGAATTTCGTGGACGCTGAGCAGTTACTGGTGGTGATGGATCACAGGGAGCTGGAGACCAAGAAAGAGACTAAAGAGAGTGGCTGTTTTATTGGAGCTTGCATTTTTCTTGTTATTGATGTAATTCCTGTTCTTTTTAAAAATCACAGTGAACCAGTGACCTGTGCATTGTAGTTTATGAGCATATTTAATTCCTTATGTGCTAAATTTGTTAGTGGTATTCAATAGTATGAACTCCTAAAGGGCCGTGATGGTAGGGGCAAAAATTAGGATGATAGAAAACTGATACCTCACAAATTGAATTCTCCTGCAATCTTTGTGAGAGAAGGTAAATGTATTTAGTAAGGGAACTCAATCTCGGCAAGATAATGCAAATATGTTTTTTGGTTTCTGAGTTTCTGGGCTACTGATAGACCCTTGCCTCTTTTATCCTTCTGAGCGATCGGGGAAAGGAAAAGAGCTGTCAAGGGAATGTCCATTAGCTGTGTTCAAACTCTGACAAATAAGTTGGAAAGGGTGGGATTCTGTTGAAACAGGTAGACCAACAAAAATAGCTGCTACAACTGCCAGAAAAATTGCATGGGATGCATGGGAAAACACACAAATACCTTAAGCTGAAATAATAATCTCTAAATTTAACTTTTTGGGATACTGGAGAAATAATTGTGATGCATGACTGAAAAAATTCTGATTTATGACAAAATATTACTTATTGATCCATTTCCAGCTGTTTTGTTTATTGTCATTTTCAATCATCAGGACTAAAGTGAAAAACCAAGAAAAGCTCTCCATTCCCACAATAAAAGACAGACTAAATGAATACGTTAGACACTTTGACACCTTCTTAATAAGTGTTCATTGCAACAGGAATATTGCCCATCTGTTGAAGGTTCCTGGAGAAGACTGAACGAATCCTCGAAAAGCACATTTAACCTTCACAAATTCTACCCGTGTCCATAAATGTCTTATATAGTTACACACTTTGAGTCATGGGGACACTCAGCTGTTTTTATACTTTCACTATGCTAAACAGAATCACTCAAAGATGGGGGAACACTTTGGGTTGAGGGAAAAGGTTGTGATGACCGGGCAGGTCTAGGTGGCTATAAAAATCTGCTTTCCTGCCGTAAATTCTGCCGTTTGTAATTTATCTCCGGTCCACCTTCACTAGTGCCTGGATATATCTCTACTGATGAGTTGTTCCATAGGGTCTTGAACTGTTTGAGATCTGCCAAGCTGACTTTGTGATCTCCATCCAGCCTCCTCGGGTGCTTTCCTCTCCCAATGGCAGTGATTAACAGATAAGAAATCATCTCCATCATTAGTCCGGCCCCCCTCTGAGAATATGCCACAAGCAAAGCCACCAGAACCTGAATGACCCGCTCTTTCCTCCCTCTCCTCCACCCTCATCACTCTAGTTCATCTAAGATCAAATCATCACCATCCGGGTGACTGCAGACTTGCCAGAACTTGCCTTTCCTTCTATGCTGAAAATGGTCACCAAGTAGGGATCTGTTTAAACATTTTAATTCTTATGTGTTGTTGGGGATGTTTTCTACCACTTCGGGGTGATTTTGGGTCTACATCTGACCACAACTTTTTCTCTGTTTCAGCAAATTGTTTTTAGTGAAATTAGTATTTTTACTCATATTTTGGGAAAATGCTTTGAAATTTCTCAAAAACTCAAAAATGCTCTCTGGGCAAATTCACTACTATTTTGAGTTGTTTCTTGTCAATATTTTTTTTCAAACTTTTACACAAACTTCTTTATCTACCTCAAAATATCTATATCAAAACTACATTTGTTGAAATACAGAAAATTGACCATTTAATTGCCAAGACTATTACATGATTGTGTTGATATTGGAAAAAAAAAACCCCAAATGACTTAAAATTATTCCCAAAGTCAAGAAAGTAGATTAAAATCCTCGGTTCTATTCACGACTCAAAGTACAAGTTAAAAGAAGTTCTTCTAAAACTACTCAAGAGTATTGAGTATTACACTGATACATTATATCCTACAAATTAAAAATTTAGCTCACATCTACGCAAGATAGAAATAGAGGAGAGGTGAAGAGAGAGAGAGAAACAGAAAAAACAGTGAGAAAGAGCAAGAGGGAGAGAGAAGAAAAGAGAAGGAGAGTGAGCTGGAGGAAAAAGAAAGAGAAATAAACCGTACAATAAAAGTGAGATGGATTGAGAAAAGAGAGAAAGCGAGAGAGATGCAAAGAGTGAGAGAACAAACGACTGAAATACTGGAGGGTGAGATAGAGACAGGGAAAGTAAAGAAAGAGAGAAAGGCAAAAATGGGAAGCAAAAGAAAGAGAGAAATTTACAGTGAAAGAGAAAAGAGGGGAAAAAGACTGGAAGAAGAACGAAATAGATAGATGGATTAATAGACATTCAATTTTCCTGGCAAATGAGACGATAGAAGAAAATAAACTATTTTCTTGCACAATATTGGACTGGTTCCATGTGCTAGATCTCATTTCTGGGAAATCCTTTCTTTATACGTAATTTTATTGGAAATCACTGTAGAAAAAAAATAATACTAAATACTAGTTAAAGCAGACTGAAGAACAGTAGAGCAGTAAAAGTACAGATACAGAAATAGAAATGTACTCAAGTAAACGTAAATAAGCTTATTGAATCCATTCACTAAATTACAATTTCTGAGAAAAGACTCATTTATAAAGGCGGTTGGGGGGGGGGGGGGTGCTGCTACAATGAGACAGTGTTTTGCGTAGATGCATGTAAACAATGACAGGGAGTGAACTCTGCCATTGCTGATTCCCATTTGGTTCAATTACAGCTGAAACCTGGAGCATCGGCAAAAGCATTTATGCATGTGCCCTTGTTAGCAATGGCCACATTCTCTCTAGACAAAAAAAATGGGAATAATCAAAGTGTGTCATTATTTGGCCAGTCAGGGGTGACGGTATGTTTCTGTTGGGTGATAAGTAGAAGTGCTTTCAGGCGTGCCATCAATAGATGACAAAAGGGCACACAGCTGCAAGCTTTGACCACACTGACATGCTGAAAACGGATGTTTTAGGGAAGCTTGCATCAGATATTCTTCCACATTATAACTTAAATAACTCACAAACTGCAGTAAATGTCCAATTATTCTTCGAATCCTTTGACAGTACATTGCAGCAAATGTCAATTTTTTTGTGTGTTTTTACATTGATTTGTGGTGTAACATGGGTGCAGCGTCCTGTTTTAGATAAATGCTCAATGCTTAAGGGTAGCTAGACAGCACTCGACAATTGTGCTGTCAATTAAAATTAAATATAGCAACAATATGGACCTTTTCAGCTCAATACTGCTTATATCGTCAAATCTGCATCACATCTAGTTTATTGATAAATAGTGTTCTATTAATTCATATTTTAGCCATTTTATTATGCAACAAATCACAGTTTCCACAAGTTTCTAGCACTCTAAAGTGTTGTATTCAATTTGAATCTGAATTTGATCATTGGCAGCGTAAATGATCTTTCTCACAATGACAGCAGTCAGTCAGCTCAGTTCTGTATAGCTGTCAATCATAGCTGTAAATAACACGGGCCCACCTAGTTTTTTAAGGAATTATTGAGCAGCCGACAGCCACATGAAAATAAACTTGAAAAAAATGTATATTTTTTTCAAAAATCATTAAAACTATTTGTTTAAATGGTGAAATTTCTGAGAAAATAACTTTAAAAGTTTGGCTTGTTTGCATAGACTTGAATTGAGCAGAAATCATTCTGCAGCCAGCCAACGGGGGGCGATCACCATGGTTTGCTTTCACTCTGGAGGCCATGTGAGACATGCTTGTTCTTTATCTCAGCACTTATTTTATATAGTTAAACTTTTTGCATTATATGTTTTAACTGCTCAGTGCATGTGTTTCTCAAATATTATCAGTATCAGTCAAACTTTGTTATTTTTTATAAATGGTAAATATATAATTAGTGATACTTTATTTATTATGGCTTAGAATGTGAAGGCCAATGTGCAGTGTTTTGAAAATGATTAAGATTAGAATCAATTTTTATTCACGATTTATAACATTTTTATAAGTTACATACACATAACTTTTAGAATATGTATATGTAAATAATTAATGTAAACTTAAGACAAAGATTGTTTATTGAATTTTTTTTGTTTAACTTGTAGCACAGATTTTCTCATGCGGACAACATCCCTGCAATAAATCATCAATATTGTCCAAATTAATTGTTTATTATATATTATATATTTATCATATATATTTATTATAGTTTATTGACCCCAAAAAAGGTAATATAAACATAAAAGGAAACTTAAAAAACCCTCCTAGGGAAAACTTGAATAAAATAAGACAAAGGAGGAGGAATAAATTAAACTAAATGACCGAATCACCAGGCTTTGTTCACTAACTCACTATTGCTCACAAACACATAAAAAACAATAATATTACAGACTGTGACAAAGAGTCCTTGCTTGGTTTTATCAATACTTTTTTGCACGTTGAACACAAGCAAATACAAAAAAACTGTAAAAAGATCTTTTTAACGCATTAAATATCTCAAATTAATCGCATACGTTAAAGCACAAGTTTTGAAAGCACCAATTAGCATAAACCATTAATCATTAAATTATCATATCAGCTCTTATGGAAAGATTCTCAAGTTTCTGTAGCTGAGGTTCTGTATCTCTGAGAACATACAAGGCTGGATGTTTCCTAGAGGTTTCTCTGCTTTTGGCCCAGACAGTGTTTCTTTCCAAAGCCAATCAAAGTCTATCAGGCTTCATATTGATGTATTCTAATTGTGGAGAACACTTGATCCTGATCTTTAAGAATCCCTGCTGGGCCAGTAAGCAGTGCCATTTATTTGGAGGTCCACCTCTAGATGAAGGTGCCAGACATGGCATTCAGAGGGGTTTAAGGGATGGTGCTGTGGTGTTGTAGAATAAAAATAGCAGATTGTAATGAATGCTTTATGATTGCAGCTCTCTCTCTCTACACCAAGGCGATCTATAGATGACAGTGATACAATGATCCCCTTTGAAGGATGTGGGCCAGCCTTTAGGGAGCTTATTGTGTTTATTTGGCCTTCCCGTTGTCAGAGACTTGTCTGCCACAATGGCCCGGTGAGCAGTTTAATTCCTTCATGGTTTTCAAACGAGATTTTTCTTTTGAATGCTACATAAGAGTTGATTTGCAGAGATAAAAATGCAACTCCCCCAATGTTTCAACTTATTTATTTTCTAGTTTGTTCATTTATTCATGAGCCATTCCACCGAATGGGTGCCGTTTCTGTTTCTGGGATTTCTATGTCTAAATAAGAATTCAAATTGTTTCATAAATAGATTTTATTACTAAGCAAAGTGTACTACATACTATTTTTATTGTAAATTTAAGATTTAACATTAAAAATATTGATACAAACCGCATAAAACATTGACAAATAGCATTTATTGCTTGTGTCCATTGGCTTTAGATTAATTTTAGCATTGTATTAAGATTTTTAATCTTAAAAAATTGCATTGATGTGTAAATCCATATATAATGTTTGTTTCAAATACATTTGTTTACACAAATATTTATACTTTCTAAGATTTAAAAAACTGGGGAATTTCTGAAGGTCAGTTTTTCAGCAGGAAGTTGCATCACTTGGATCTTTAGAAGGCCACGGGAAGAGGTAAGTTCTCTCAATTTCTTATGTATTTCTCATATTTGATGACTTTGTGATGATATCTGGGAGTGTTGTTATACTGTTAAAAAAATACTGTTCTTTTACTTCAGAACTAACTAGTTTAATGTGAAATGTACACGTAAATGCACAAATAACTTAATTGTATTCTAATTCTGTAATTAATATAAAAAACAACAAGAGGGTTGGTAACAAACAAGAGCCATCTTATTATTATAAATCCAATAAAACTTTTTTTCTTTTTTAAATCACTTAAGATGGACCAATATTCATTTAGAGTACTTGTATGTTATTGGATTGCTAAAGACTAGTGGTCTTGGTGGTATAGCCAAAATTTGTGTTTCTAGGTTTCTGTGTTTTAAATGTCAGGCTCATCTTTGATCTGCCTTTTTTTAAGGATCAAAGAGGTACTTGCTTGTTTAGGTTAAAAAGCCATGTTAAAATGAAAACCATGAGGGATTGTGGGAGAATAAAAAAGTGCTGTTGAGTCTGGTAATTGGAGAGGAACAAGGCACTGCTTCACTGTCAATTCTGCAAGCCAGCCCCTAGACAGTAAGATAGCATTCCTGACCGAGAACAATAAACATTTCATGTGTAACAATTCGTAAACATGGGTCCTGAGGGTCATACTTTATTTTGAGGGCCTTTTTCTACAGTCGTTGAACAGCTAATACAGACAGCAGGGTCCCCGCTGAAGCCTCCAGCCACAAGAAAGAAACAAATCAACTCGTTCTGCCAAGATGCACACATGCTGTGTCCATAACTATGATTACAACAAATTTCCATTTGTCACAAACCTGTTTGCCCGGAGACATGCCAAGATGGGTGAACTTAGATCCCCCCATTTCAATTAATCCAAAGCTTCAATCACACTTTGAACAAAAAGTTTTTTCTTCTTTCGAAAAAGAATGTTATGTTTTAAATTTTTGGTGTAATTAATGCTCATTTTCTTAGCAAAATATTCAAAGATGCTTCCTAAAGATTGTATTCAGATTTAACTCTTACTTGACCACAAGTTTACATTAATAATTACACTTAACTTGTTTAGAGTTTGTTTTCCCTTTTAGCTTGGTTCATTTGGACAGGTGAGAAAGCAGCCACTGAACTCTAGATTGGACCAAAAGAGGCCAAAAAAGTGGTATGTGACCTGCTCGAGGAGGCAGTCTCCACACGAATCCAAAAAAAACCCCTAGAACTTTAAATGGTTTGATCATGTTCTAACCACGAATGGCTTTAGAGTCCATTTGGAGCCACACCGGGACCCCTTTTCAGTCTGCTTTTCGTCCTATATAGAGTTCCGCGGCAGCTTTTCATTTGCCCAAATGAAATGTGCTTAAAAGAGAAAGAGAACTCTGGTTTGATTAAATTGAACTAAACAAATCAGATGTGATTTTTTTCAACTTGCAAGTGAATTGGAATGACAGAAACCAAGTAAAATTACAACATGGCGTCTTGCTCATAGTGTGTAGAGGTCAGGAACCTCAAGAACCATGCATAGAGAGCTTCATTGCTTCGCTTTAAAAAGCAGGGCTGGTATATTTATGATATACCATATTTTTCGCCGTATAAGACGCACCGGTATATAAGACCCAATTTTAAATGAGGAAGATCTAGAAAAAAAAGATTCTGAACCAAATACTGTAGTAAAATATTTAATATCAACTGTGTAAAAGTTAACAGCAGTTTAAGAACAATTATATGCCAAAAATTAACAAAAAAGGCTATAATGTTTCATACCTGCTCCTTACGATCCGAGCAGAGATGGGCGATGACGTCAGCGCACACCGACGGCTCCGGAGTGTGATGGGAATTTTCCTATATAATACTACCATCTAGTGGTCATTTAGAGAAATGTAATTTGAGAAAATTTTAAGAGACATGTCATACTTCAGTCCCGCCCTTCTTCCGGCGCTTGTCTTACTTTGAGAGGCTCGAGGTTCTTTTCGAATGCGGATAACACGTGTGTAGGAAATGCGTTGAGACTGCTAAATCATTACAATAAATAGCTGCATTTGCTGTGTTCTCTCTCAAATGGTCTCCAGTGTTTATTATCAATTGAGAAGGTATATTTTTACCATAACAGGAGCTAGGCTGAAGCCGCGGCCTCTCTTACGCCTCTCCGACGGCCGTGACCGCCCTCCGCTCCGCGGCGCTCTGCATTCGCCGTATAAGACGCACCAACTTTTCCCACTCTGTTTTGGGGAAGAAAAGGTGCGTCTTATACGCCGAAAAATACGGTACATCACTGAATAAAATGGAAAGTGTCTGTAGCAGTGGTGTAAAGCATGCTGCCAACAGACTAAAGTACTGGAGAGGGGTATATTCCAGACACAAACCCAGTTTCTCCTTCAAACAAGGTTGGGTTTGGTAGTTTCCTCGAGAAAATACTGTGCCAAGAACAAGGGATTAGTACATGGGGTTGTTTTTCAGAAAAAATGATCCATAAACAGACTTATAAGTCTTGTGGAAAGTAGAAGCTGTTAACTGCCCCTCAGGGGCAACTTCTGCCAGAGATGGTGTTCTTGGGGGCTGCATCTACTATCAGGCAGGTAGAGGTGAGTAGCAATCCGATCAGGGTGCTAACAGGAATAGCTAGCCACAAATCACTGCCAATGATGGATATCGACAATACACCAATACAGAATCGCCACAGGAAAAAAAGAGAAGTCTGAGGGGGATGCACAAGAGAGTTGAGAGGTTTGCAAGGAGAAACTCATGCATGAACACAGGTGAGGGAGTCCAGGAAGTCATAGAGAAATGACATTGACGGTGGACAAGGAATGCTGGGAGTTCTTTTAAATCAATGAGTAGAGAGCTCATTGGATAAAGGGTAAGTAGCTGCAGCTGAACAATGTAGTGATGTGTCATTCGCGAACGAGCCGATTCTTTGTAGTGAACAGAAGAGCCCAATCTTCTGCTGTAAGTTGGGCCAGGGCTTCATTTGGGAACACCATGCGGCTAATCACATGTGAGGACCCACAAGGATCGTCACCATTTTGTGAAAGAAGGAAAGAGAGTGCTTTAAAGATAGCGAATGTTGTTGTATAGGCCTGATAGACAGAATTAAATGTCCATTGGGATAAAAACGAAAAAGAAGCTGCATTTCAATGATGATGGAGCTATAAAGTTTATTGTATATATGTTAAGAATTTTCCTTTCATTTAGGTTATTTGATTAGTTCACCTGGACTGGCGATCTGTCCAGGGTGTATCCCCGATATGAGCTGGAGACCCCAGAAGGCAATAAAAATGAATGAATGATTTGTTTGTTGTGGCTGTGTTCAATTAAAGTTTTATTAAAATGTTAAATAATAATGACTGTGTTTTTAACATTCACAATTGATAAATTAGGCTAAAATAGAAGGCTCTGGGTGATACTAAATAAAGAGCCATTCGGGAACCGTAAGAGCCGAGCCAAAAGAGCTGAATCTTTGAAAAGAGCCAAATTTCCCATCACTAGAACAGTGCTAGAGGTAAATTGTGAGATTGGTTTTCATTTTAAATTTGATTAAGTTGACTTGAACTACCTGCATTTTATAGAAACCTTTTTCCCAATTCAATTTGATAGAATTGCATGGATGTACAGAATTTAAGTTGAACTTAAATATATTTATTGGATAGAAAACAGAGTTTTTTTGAGTATAGGCAACTCATGAAACGAAGTTTGAACATTTAGAACTTTAGTAGCACACATGTGCAATCACGTAGCATGTCATGCTAACTTTACTCTGTGCTACTGATTTTAGGTTTGTGTTTCTCATTGACATGCTTCAGCCTTCTCCTCTGTCACTTCTCTGGAGGGCAAAGGCAAATGCCTGACAGGCGCCACTGAGATCACCTCTGTCCTTCATGTGAAAACCCAGGCCTACAAGTGTTTGCTCAGACACTCCGCGACACTTTCCGTCACAAACTCTCTGACTCTAATCCATCAAGCCAACATTTAGACATCACCAAGTGCAGTTGGCAGTGCAGAGCTTGGGAAATTTAATAGGGGCCATCCAACAGCTTGACATTCTTCCTAAAGGACAACACATTCAATCATTTCATGTAAATAGGAGGGGCCATCGATGCTGTATTTCATGTCCGTCGTGTTGTTGCGCATGATGGATGCAGATCACGCGGTGTGTTTTATCACATCAATATGATTTTCTCCAGTCACTTTATTCCTTCCATCCTAGCAACATTTCTCAGGAGAGATCGACCGTAGAAATTGAAATTTGCAATCAAGGTAATTGAACTTAGGTGTAACCCTGAAGTAGAATCAAACATATTATAAATGTGCCTCTAAAGCATTTCAACATTTAGCTTTTCTCCCACCAGTGCTTTTGATGATATTTTAAAGTGCAAATATCTTCAGACCGAATATCTGATCATCTAAAAGCAGATTAGGGACTCATTCATAGAACAGCCGAGTGGAGGCAAAATATCCACTAAATACAACCTTTAATTACTCATGAATTCATTCTGTCAGCACTCCGCAGACTTAGTGCAGCAGTTCCCTTCTCACTTTCCGATTATGGCCTCTACATTCCCTCTGAGACCAATAGCAACTCCAACTCTATTAGGTCCGACAGCACTTACCAATCTGAAGAACTCAATAACAACAGGAGAAAACACAGCATGGTCTGATGGCATGAAGAAAGAAAGAGTAAAAACCTGTCTTGTATTACTTGTGTACTTCTCTCTAATATGTCTGTTCTAGAATGAGCGCACCCCAGTGTAACACTTTGGATAATGATATGAGATCAATCAGTTCTTTACAACCCCTCTGGTCTGGTAAATCACACGAGATGCTTTTATTTTATTATATTACTCCTGTACTTCTCTATACACATCAATATCAGCTCCATGATTTGTTGAGATATGAATAGATTTAAACAAGCTACACTGTTTGTGATGTGTACAGGGAAAAGGCTTTATCCGCATTACCCATCCATAAAGTATCTCCTTGTGTAAAGTGCGCAGAATAGTTGAAAAATGTACAGTGACTCCATCCACAGCAAGGTAATGTTGAAGGTTCTTTAGCTGGTCTGTGGGTTGTCTGTGCCTCTGCTTATCTGAGATTTTTCTTGGTCTCCCTCTCTGAGACAGCTCTTTATCATTCCCCTAGAACAGGGGTGTCAAACTCAGTTCCCCGAGGGCCAAAGCCCTGCATGGTTTAGCTCCAACTTCAACTAAACACATCTGATGCAACTCGTTAGGTCCTTTAGGCTGTTTGTAAGCTTCAGGTCTGGGTCTACCTGAGCAGGGCTAGGGTTAGGGTTAGGGTTAGGAGTTTGACCCTCCTGGCCTAGAGAACTTATGCACATCAATATCGGCAGGATGATTTGTTTACATACTATGCAAAAAAAGGCCTTCAGTGCGAAGTTTAGTGTGCACCTGGATTAAAAACCACAGGCTCCAATGGGAAATCACATATCAGACCGAATGAGTGGTGTTAACTGAAAAGAGTTTCAGACTGCCGTATTGGATCTGTTTTTTACAAGGAGAAAACCAATGAAACCTGGCTCTTTTGGTAACGTAAATAGGATGGAAAAGAGATGCTTGGTGGCTCTCATCCCACATTTTCTCACAGGAAAGATAGTCACAAATCCTCCCTTTTGTTTTTGTGAAACAGCTCCATGCGATCAGCCACCTACAGTATTAACCTCATCATCCCTAATTTTTCTATATCATTTTGGATTACCTCTGTTGTCTTCTTCCTGTTCTTATTCTTTCCTGTTTCCACCTGTGTTGTACAGCAAACACCATCCTCAGGCAGGGAGCATCATTGCATCAATTTCTTTGACGAGGAGCACCTTGCAGAGAAGCCATAGAATATTTGTGTAAATCTTTAGAAATGTGTTTTGTCACATAAAGACACACCTTAATGCTACTTTAGAAAATGACGTTTGTACACACTTACACAACAAACTGAGAGAATTGACTTCTTTAATTAATGCCATGTCTGTGTGATAATAGAAAGTAAAGACAGAATGGACTGGTGCCATCGGAATCCTCTCCTGACTGCTGTTTGCAACATTCTCTTTGCCCAGGTGCTAATTTATGCTGCCACACCACTTTTCACCCTGACTGTGCTATAAGAGACCCTAAGGCACTTTATGGCACAATCTCATTTACTGGTGAGAATATATAACATAGCTCTCACTCACTGCCATAAAGTGAGGAGAGAACAGCGATGGTTCCAGAATAGCACAGAAGAACTCATGCCTCACTGGAACATATGGGTTAGTGGGAATACAATGCAAGTATCTACAAGTAAAATAGTCATTTAGAGGGTGAGTTGATGAGGGTGGGCACCCTTGTAAATTGTCCTGATTTCCCTTTATAATTCGTTGGTTACTTGTATAAGACATTTCAGGTAAATACACCATATAGAAGATAAGCCCTGTGATATTTGAGAAGTGACTAAAAATTCTTGCACATTTTCCATAAATCTTAAAAACTTTTTGACATGAGCATAAAATCAGGCACCACGTTGAAAATCAAACTGCATCCTCCTTTTGCAGAAATAACAGCCTCTAAATGCTTTCAATACCTTCCAATTAGAGTCTGGAATCTAGAGGAAGGTATTTTGGACCATTGTTCTCCACAAATCATCTCCAGTTCAGTCAGCTTGGATGGTTTCCGAGCATGGACACGCCGTTTTAAATCACACCACAAATTGGGTTTATTGGGACTGAGATGGCCATTCCAGGATGCTGTCCTTATTCGTGTGCATGAATGGCTCAGTAGATTTTGAGCCGTGTTTAGGGTCATTATTTTGTTGAAAAATCCAGCCCCGTTGCCACTTCAACTGTGTAAAGGGGGCAGAGAAAGGCTTTATCCGCATCACTCGGCCATACAGTATGCCATGGTGTAAAGTGAGCTGAATAGTTAAGTGATGCACAGTGACACCATCTGATGCAAGAGGATGTTGTAGCTCTTTGGAGCTAGTCTTTGGGTTGACTGTGACTGTTCTCACTATCCTAAACTTCTGCGTTTCTGAGATTTTTCTTGGTCTGCCACTTTGGGCCTTAAATAGAACTCAGCTTCTGGTCTTCCAATTCCGAACAATATTTCTCACATTTGAAGCCCAGAGCCTACATCTCTGAAAAAACTGAAATAAGTAAAATGAAAAGGGTGCCTGAATTAGTTTTTTTTTTGGACTGCCAGTGAGATGAACCATGTTTTTATTTTTTCTAATCAAGAATTTGTTTTGTTATCTTTACGTCTTACTCGTATGTAAGAAGCGCAATGCTTGTATAAGTTAACGAGAGTCCCTGCTTGTGTTGAGACTAATTATATTTTAAATCCTGTTGCCCTAAGATAGAACAGGAAGTTACATCACAAACAGGAAGTTACATCATAATCAGGACTTTTTAAATGAAGTTGATTCACATACATCTTCCATTTTCTTTTGCTTTTCCAGAGGGAGAGACAATCTCCTCATCTTGCTCCACCTACTCCTTTGTCTGTTTATATCTCTACAGTTTGTTAGCTATTTAGCATTCTAAGTGTTTTAAAGCTAATAAAGAATGGATGGATTACATTTGTTTGATTACATTTGTTTTTACATTATTTACAGACTCTCATATGAGACTGGGCTGGAATTCTCTAAACAAGACTTTATTCTTAATATCAACCGGCGATATTTTCATCTTTTACCAAATCGGTAATGATTCGATTCGAAAATAACCTTTCAGTATAAAATTCCGAAAGAGTTCCCTGGCTTATACACATTTTTTAGAGCTAAATCTCCTTTCAAAACCAGCAGAAAATGAAATAGATTTTTTCACTCCTTTTTCTTCACTTTTTCTGGCATGGTGATCTAGGTACTATAGTGGAAACAACATGGCTACAGTCACCCATAATTTCATTGTAATGAAATAGAGGTCAGTGGCTTGCAGTTTCGGTAATTCTATGCAAGCATTACTCATGAAAACTGTGTGACTTACATGAAAATCATCTCAGTGTGGTTTAGGTAGGTAGAAAATGATGTGAAACTCTTGGAAAACTCCTGCAAGTTTGCACCCAGTTGTTAACCATTGAGGGATGTTCGTAGAGTTAGTCTATGGTTGTTTTTGTTGATGTCTTGGGGATGACAGGTGATTGCTGTCTGAGAGCTAAAACTTCCATTCATTATTAATGGTCTGTGTGTCATGGCTGTCATTTCTCATCGTTTTTGCCTTACCTCCAGGAAGTGCACACAATGGTGCTTTCACACACACAAACACAAACCCCATGCTTGTTTCCCAAACTGACCTCACAGCATTTTGGCCTTCCTTTTAGTGAAGTGTGGCTTCTTTCAAGACTTGCCTCTCAGATGTGCAGAGGCAGAGGGAATGAAGGATGCTGGTTCAAAAGCTTTCGAAACCATGTGGAGGCCAGGCGCTTTGCTCCAAAAGACCATGATTTCCACACATGAACCCATCAGCAGCTTGAAAGACAGATAACTGCAGGGCAGAAGAAGAAGACTTGATATGAATTGACTTTTCAATTCAGATTCACTGGCAAAAAAAGAAATTTCGATGGTCTGCAATTACATTGTCTCATCTATGAATAGCAGTTTAATCATTAAACAGCTCCACAAAAGACTTTGTTAACTTTGCCTCATGCTGAGCTGATAAGCACAGTTTGCCACTGTCTCGAAACAGGAAGTCAGTTTCTCACGATGATGAAACTGTATATTTTTGTCAAATCGTCATATCTTTGCGAATATTAACAGATTGCTTGTTTTGTGGGCAGCACGGTGGCGAATTGGGTAGCACTGTGTCCGTTCAGTTAGAGGTTGACAGTTCGAGGCTCGCCAGTGAGCTTCCTGGAAGGAGTTTGCATGTTCTCCCTGTGCTTGCGTGGGTTTCCTCCGGGTACTTTGGTTTACCCCACAATCCCAAAAACATGCGGTTAGGTTAACTGAATGATCTAAATCCCCACATAGTGAATTTGTGCATGAATGTAGCCCTGCAATGGTCTGGCGACCTGTCCAAGGTGTACCACTGCCTCTCGCCCAATGATAGGCACCTGCAGAACCCCCTGACCCCACAAGGGAATAAGCGGGTTAGAAAATAAATGAATGCTTGTTTTGCTATTTTAAGAATCCTATTAGTTTATTAGACAACTTGTTTTAGGATTATCTTTGTGCCCAGCAAGAACTGAACACATTTAAAAAAATACATGCATTTTGCCTGGGTCTGAGGAGGAGGAAGCTGTAGCAGTCAATGAATATTCAGTGCTTCTACTGTCATTTCGGTTTGCAAAAGAGACTCTTAACCACGCCCCAAGCAGTAGATCATTAGTGGATTGCCTTTGAAATTGGATTTGCTCGCATTTGTGTCACTGAAATCAATACAGTACACTCAAGTTCCAATGATGTTTGATCTTGAATGACTGAATGGATTAAACACAAACTTATTGGATTGCGCTCACACAATGAGGCAACTGACAACATATGGAAGCATTAAAGTATTCCTTCTAATAATAGCCGGGTGACCTTTACTTGCAAGTCTGGGTTTTAATCCGTGTGTGTTGGTAATTATCAGGTTGGGGACTAAAAATGATATCCCATTGTCTTCATGGCACAGGAAAGAGGACAGCTTGGAAAAATGATATTCTGATCGTAGCAAAGGTGTAGAGGGGAAAATTATTTCCTGAAAATGAGAAGTGGTAGCTAATTAAATTGAATGCCACTGGGGTTGCATTGTTGCCAAATGTAGGGCTTCCGAATGAAAAAGTGGAGTTTGGCACTGGAGACAAGGCAGAGTTTGTGGTCAAGGAGAGATCAGACAAAAGCCCCCATCAGGTAAATCAGGACTGACTTTTATTTCTTCAGGTGACAAAGCTAGGTGCCCTTCTCAGGCCAGGGAACAGTAAAGCGTCCTGACAGAATGACTTGCAAGGGCACACAGGGGGTGGGGAAACGAGTGTGTGGGTGAGAGAGGAGAGAGTAAGAGAGCATACGGTCTTATTCTTAATATTTAGACCTAGTTATAGAAGTGGTCCTTAATGGGGTCTGCTGGTCTCACCTCCTCTGCATTCTTTGGGGGTATGCAGTAGCTAGTACATTCATTCCTTCATTGTTTAAGGATTTTAGAGGTCAACTTCGTTAAACTGGTAAATATAGCCAAACCTTCTTTCTGAGACATTTGCATCTTTTGTTTATTAACTTGTAATTTTTGATTTGTCGTGAGAATGCATGTAATGCCAAACTGTTTTTCTCTAAACGCTTTCATAAATATTTACCCTCTATTTACAGGTGTGGATTTTCAGAAGCTTTCATCAAAGTGTCTAAATTAAGTGTGTGTTCACTAAATACACTTGCTAATTAACATAACCAAATAAGGGTAGCCAGCACAACAGTGGAAGAAGAAGAAGAAAAAGAAGAAGCACCCTTTCCTCTTTTGTCACATAAAGTGTTTGCATTTCGTTGTTGTATTGGAAGCAAATATATTGAACTTCACCCGAATTGCCCTATATAAATGTGTGTGACTGGTGGGGTGTGTTTGGTGGTAGAGAGGAGATTAGGGCTACCATTGTAGTTTGTGGATGCCAGTGTGAAAGAACGCCAAATGCCACTACCCTGGTTTTCCCAGGGCACATGAAAGTGTTTCATATACACACGTATTTTTTTGGTAAAAAAGCCATGGGTCAAACTTTCCTTTTTGCTCTGATTATTTATTTAGAGTCAGTAAACAACCGAGTATGCCTTCATTAGCTGGTACGGTGGTAGTGAGTTTTCACCTCCTTGGTTAATTTAGCGTTTGCCCATTGATGCCTAAGGTGTAAGAATCACATTTGCTTCCCTTAGGGACACAAATATCACAGTATCATTCACACTTTACTTCACATTAAGTCTGTAATTATGGTAGGAATAGAAGTTGGTTTGGGAATTTAGGCACATGCAATTGGTGCTCTTTTGCCATTATTGTCTGTCAGCTGCATTCTTTATACCAAGTGGAAAACTTGCAAACTGTTTTTTTTTTACAGATAAATATTTTTGTGCTGGCTTTTTTCATTTCTTCTGTTCAAATGTTTAAGCAGACTCTCCAAGGACTAAATTCTGAATCCTGATGTTTGAGTGAATGTTTGAGAAAGCCGGCGTACACCAGGGGTTAATTAAAAGCATAATTGCTGGTATTAAAACGCTCTTCCCATCGCTCACATATTCCCATTTTTGACACTTCTTGCAGAGCTCACTCTATTTTGGCATCTGGAGTTCCTATAAAAAGATGTGGGCTTGATTTTCCTCCAGATGTTCTAGCTGATCATCTGTCCAAAAAGGAAACACTTTATAAGCATTCCAAATATTTACACACCCAAACACATCAAGAGCAGGTTTTAGCCTCTTGGGTCGAACCAAAGCTTGCAGAGTGTGTGAAGTCTTAATACAGTCAGCCTTAACCACCTCTCAGTAGCAGATGCTCTTTTGTATGAGTGAGCTTCAAATATGAGAAGTTTATTAGGGGTTTATTACACCATGGCGCTTCTCAGCTCACAGACTGCTATGCCACTGCCAGAATCTGGCATCACCACTGCCACCCTCAACTGAGAACACCGGAGCAGCTTAAAGTGATTTAAATGATTTTGAGTGACAGCGTAAATCTGCATGATGACAAATAGCCTCCTTTGAAGTCAGTGGCATATCCAATAGGATACAAGTTTTCTATTACAAAAATGCCCCAATGGTTGAAAAAAAGCACAGCACAATGCCAAAGTGACAATCTTAACTCTGTAGCTATGAGCACTGAGAGTGTTTGCTGTGCTTATCGAAATGAGAAGGTCACGCTCACTTAAATGTGTATTCCGTGGTAACTTGGCACATCGATGAAGGTGGAAAAAATAGCACGTAATAAAGTCAGAGCAAATGAAGATTTTTCGTGTCCAATGCATGCTGCAATACATCACAATTCTGAAGCTAGGGCCAGAGTAATATATAAACTTAGCAGGCTGTCTTGTTGCAAAAATGAAAATGTACTTCTAAGAAATGAGCAATTTCCCAATGGAAGAATTGAAAATTCAAAGGGACTGTCTGCGGGTGACCCGTCATCAATCACGGGTTGTGCGCTGGAGGCCTGGGAGAAGGGCCGTCCATTGACAGGTACTACCCGCTGCCTAATGGCACACGGCAAATACCGGTCGCTGTGGAGGGGAGGCAATAGCACTGTTAATTGCACCGGCTCTGCTCTAGAATACTGAAAGCGGCTGGCTAGAGGCATGAGCTGTCCGCTGATATTTTCCTGCCTGATCTCATGGATGCCTTGTAGATTATGTGCCCAAACCAATTGCGTTTGCCCCTTCCAATACTTATTGAAACAGGAGTCTGTGACATGTGACAATAAGGGATACTGGCAGCTCTAAAGCTGTGGCTCATTCGGAAAGTTAAATAGCCCTTCGAATGATGACCGTGTAAATGAGATGGGAAGTGTTTTTCCGAGGCACTTCATTTCAGTCAGCTCAGGGATTTTGACTTTCTAGGTTTCTTCATTTCGGTGAAATGAATCAAAAAGCACGCTGATGGTAGTTCAAAGTGCGATTGCAACGTTTTCAAGCTTTGCGAGAGAAATTGTTCAAAAGCACTGCATGCATTTGTCTTTTTAACCCCGCCTGTTAAATCCTCTGAACGGCTATAAAGCTCTCATATGAGGGCTACACCCAGATGTGCGTATTACTCTCCTCATTTGTATCATGAATTAATACAGGAAAAAAATGAAAGCCAAGCTCTCTTTTTGTTCAGCTGAGGAATATTCCCATTCCAACTGTCATCCGGCATATATGAGCTTTTATTCATCCTTGGAGTTCATAAATGCACGAGTTCATATGGCTCATTGTTGGTGTGCTGCATTTACTGGTGTTTGTGAAGCAGAAAGGAGAAGTGTGTGAAGCTCTCCACCATCTGCATCTGCAGGCTCCCTGTCGGTAGCTCCTGATGAGGGCCAGATGTTCGCTCTGGCTACTGTGTGTTCCATTAGGGGCTTCATGGCTGTACTCTACATGTTACTCTCTCAAGCCTGTGGCTTTTTTCAGTCCACCCTTCTCATCACCTTTCTTTCTTTCTTTCTTTCTTTCTTTCTTTCTTTCTTTCTTTCTTTCTTTCTTTCTTTCTTTCTTTCTTTCTTTCTTTCTTTCTTTCTCCACATTTGTTCTTGATATCTACCTCTCTTACTTTCCCTCCCTTGTTCTTTCTTTCTTTCTCTAACAAAGCTCTGTTACGTTGTTGAAGACAAATTTCATGATATTTGTTTTTTTGATTAAAAGAGACATTATGTGAGATTATTTGTTTTAAAAGACTTAAAACGTTTTAAAATGTTAAATGATTTTCATGAGCTCAAACTCTAGCTATAAAAACTGCCTGTCCGGAAGTTTTTGTCCCCTTGTTTACCCTTGTTCTCATATAAATCATATACATCGCCAGTCACTTTATTAGGTACACCTGTCCAAATGCTTGTTAACCAAATTTCAAATCAGCCAAATTCATGGCAGCAACTCAGTGCATTTAGGCATATAAACATGGTCAAGACGATGTGCTGCAGTTCAACCTGTGCATTAAAATGACTTTGAACATGGTAAGGTTCTTGGTACCAGCCGGGCTAATTTAAGTATCAGAAACTGCTGATCTACTGGGATTTGATTTTCATGCACAACCATCCCTAGGGTTTACAGAGAATGGTCCGAAAAAGAGAAAATATCCAGTAAGAAGCAATTGCTTTGTTGATGGCAAAGGCCAGAGGAGAATGGCCAGATTTTTTTAAATGGCTCAAATCGCACAGCAGCAGAAGACCACAATCGGTGTCACACCTATCAGCACATGGACAATAGAAGATTGGAAAAACATTGCCTGGTCTGATGAGTCTCGATGTCTGCTGCATCATTTGGATGGTAGGTTCAGAATTTGTCAACATGAAAGCATGGATCCATCCTGCCTAGTATCAACAGTTCAGGCTAGCGGTGGTGGTGTAATGATGTGAAGAACTCACTGAGGAAGACAAAAAGGGTTACTAAAAAGGTATAGCTAATAAAGAGGTCTGTGAGTGTATATGTACATTAGTTTAAACTGATACATTTTTGTTATACAGAATTTCATTATGTGTTCACAGATGTTTATTTACAATCCAGCATGGTAACACATAAGCGTAGCTGTGGAATTTGAAAAGGCTGCTTTTTACATGCATTTATTTCTTCCACTCCACTGGTTGCTGTTGACACCTGACCTAGAAGATTTCCCCAGTGGCCTCCTAATGTATGTTAGTCACTTGCTTACTAGCACTATGTGGAAATCCAGGTTATGTTCATTGATTAAAATGATGTGTTCAACTGCCTGCAACAAGGTTTGCTCATGCTGTGTTTGGGCACGGTGGTCTTCATCACTGATGGTAGACCCCACAGGGTGCATGGATGGAACTAAGTGGAAGTTTGTGATAAAGATTTCAGCATGAATAAAAAAAAAACCCTTTTCTGCTGGGAACTAAAACATCAGTCTAGCATGTTTTTCTTCAAGCAGACATACCTCAAATATTAGGTCATTAATGAATCTATCTGGTTTGTGATGGTTTAAAGCCACAGAGAGGAATGAAACTCCATTTGCATTTAAGGAGTGTTACCTGGTTGGGACCAGGCTGTTGGTATGTTTGATAGAAACTGTTTTCTTTGATTTTCTCCAAATCTCTTGCTCGGCATGACAGAGCAGGTCAACAACAGCTGCAGGGATTCTTCGTAATTATGAAAAAACCATGCTGTTTGAAGGGAATGAGGAAAAAAAAATGTTCTTCAGGCCTCGCCTGGAGTGCACACTGAGATAATTTTCATAGTAATGAGTCCAGGATGGTATTCTCCACGGTAAAGGTGAAATTATAAAAGGATAAGTAGGGGAGGGCAGAAGGGCTGAGGAAGGGGATGAGTCTTAATTAATCTTGCAGTTTGCTCAGAGGGCGAGTGTCACGTCACGTACATCTGATAACAGATATATTGAATTATATTTAAGAAGAGGAAGTGGCTCTACAGAATTTAAAGCTTTAATGTACTGTCTTAAAACCAAAGCCATACACACCATAACACAAACGATGTACAGTATATAAAATTAGGCACGTGCATAGATTTAGACACCCATGTCTTTTTATTGATTTCAAGCATTTAGCTCTAATTATTTCCTCTTTACACAGGTGAATCCAATCTAGAGGAAGTAATTAAGGAAGGTCAATTATAAGTCTTAATCTTTTGGCGATTTCTATAACGAGTGGACACAGAAAGCTGTTTCTGAGATTTAAGCTCTTAATTTCAACTGCTAGCAACAGTGTGTGGAATTGGAAAACCAGAAGCAAGGTTCAAGTTAAGGTTTGAGGTGGTAGACCAAGAATAATCTCCGATAAGCAGATGCTCTGGATGGTGAGAAAGATCACAGACAACCCACAGACCAGCTCTAAAGACTTACAACACCATCTGCTAGCTTTCACTGTGTATCGTTCATCTTTTCAGTGGACTTTACACAAGGAGATGCTCTAGGGGTCGCTTGAGGTATGTTAAAGCATGTATGCACTAGCCAGCTTAATTTTTGGATAAGGTGTAGTTAGTTTATAAAGTTTTTTGGCGGAAAACAAGCAATCCAAGAAAAACCATGCTGTGGGGTTGTGTGGCCAGTGCAGGGACTGGGAATCTTAAAGTTGAGTTTTGCATAAATTTCACTCAATATCAGCTGATTCTGGAGATTCTGTTTAGGATGTAGTGAAGTTGAAGTTGCTCTGGGTTGCATTTTTCAACGGCACATTATAGTAAGTATTGTTTTTTTTTTCTTTTGTGGTGCTTTTCCATAAATCATATAAACTTCATTTCACTACTGAAATATTACTGTATTTGTCTCCTTTATGATATATTTATCTAACATTTCTTATCTAGACAACCAATGATTTATAAAGAAAAAAACATAAAAATGTACAGGGGTGCACAAACATTTGCCCAAGTATTTGGAAGTATTTGTTTACTGTTATGCATCAAGCAGCTCTACACCACTTTACAGAATTTACAGATGCCACAGACTTAACCAATAATGACAAATGGACACAGCTTGTTGTTAGAGCACATTAAAGTTATATGATGGTTAACAAAAAATAAATAAATAAATGGGTAGTTGACAAATAACACAAATATGATTGTCTGTGTGTCACACAGAGATCAAAAGTAATGTTTTTAATATTTATTGATTTTTTTAAATATATTTAAATGTTGTTCCTCTGACAAGATATTGTAAAATGCTACCAAGGGTGTTTATATACCGTTGTTATAAGGTTTAAGAGAATTTATTGAAATACTTATAAAGATTTGAGGAGCAATGCCCTCCTTTGTATGATGATTTGGATAAATAATCCAAATAAACCAAAAGGAAAACGTTAAATATCAAAGAAGTACTGATAAAATGTTGAGGGAGTGAGTTGAGGAAAATAATTACTCCATTTTAAATTCAAATATAGCACTGCAGTCTTTCAGTTAGAAGGTTGGTGGTTTCCACATTGCTCAACCCGCGCTTTCCGCGGCTCAGACGCGCACAACATTGACTTAACATTTAACCGTGCTAGGTGTGAACGTAGCTTTAGAGTTATCTCGCTAATATACCGCTATCCCACTAATAAACATAATGGCATTTTTGCATACCTTTATCTTTTGCCCATTTCTCCTCATCTTCTAGTCATTATTTCCTAAAATGGGCACCTGGCAGCTTAGATTTTTTTTCTCCATCACAGTGATTACTTTGTAATCGACAATCAACAGATTTCCTTTCCTCCAACGCTGTCACTCACGACTTGAGGTCAAGACTAAACCAAATTCACCTTCAAATCATCACAATTGTTTTAATTACCTGTTTCCATTAGCTTTTTCATAACAAAACCGTCACTGCCTCTCCCCCATATTGAGCTGGGGATTGACCCCGGGATCCTGAAAGGGAACAAGTGTATCAGAAAATGAATGAATGACGATTTAAGATATTGGTGCTGCAAATTGATATTTAATATTTAATAGAACATCTTAATAGAATTTAAGAGCCTGAAGGGCACAAAAAATGATCGCATGCACGATAACTGAAATAAAACTTATCTCAAACAGCCAAATAAATACCAAAAAAAGATCTTGATGATTTTTGGTCATGATAGTTATGTATGCGCGGTAACAAACCATGTTTATGTTAATTTTCATCTGAAGTCTTGATTGGAATTGCACTGTTCTGAATTCCCTTTCATGTCTATGAGATTTTTATGACAAAAATAACCCCCATAAAAAATAAGAAAAAAAGAAATATTAATAATAATAAAAATGATATTTATATTGAATTCATCCTTTTTGGTATGTTTCTATGATTTACTATTTTATGGCTGAACAGATGTCATTGCATTAGACTGCTTTTGAAAATTAATAAATCAGTGAAGCATATCCGAGAAAAAAAAAGCTAAAGCAAAGACATGTGACAGATGACATGTGTTGTTATTAGTCCTAATATAATACAGTTTTTTCTTCACTCCCATTTTTAGATAAAAGACTGCCTTTTAAATCCCCTTCCTTTGGAGAGATTTATGAGCAATTTGGCAAGAGTTCTATGACTCATTAGTTTGAATGCATTCAGATGTGCTAAATTGCTGAAGAATTAAGCACAGTGCTTATGTGCACTGTTTTCAAGCTGATGGCCTTCAGGTCTAAGAACTCCTGCTATGAGAGATGAGCATAATGAGGCAGGAGATGTTTGATGAATGGCCTCAGTTTAATGTGAAAATGAAATGGTTTGAGCACTGTAGCTTTTCTTCATACTATATAGTGTGTTCTGAGAAATTACATTCTTCTAGAGCAAGTATCATATATTGCTAGGATTCGGAGGAGGAATACAGGTTTACTGACATGAAACAAAAATGGATGCCTTGCTGTAAGTGCTGTATAGGGATCAGATGGGATTGAACAATATGATGTCACATCTTATTGTCTTTTGTGCACAGAACCGAATGGACTGCAGTTTCATATATAACAGGGCTTATTCTTGAAAGGAAAATAACCTTGGTCTTCTCTGTCAAACAAAAGTGTTGGAATTTATTGTGTAAATGTTTTAGAAACTAAGGACTCGTTTATGGTTAACGACTTTGAACGAAATTCAGTGAGAAAACATTGATTTCTTTAAAGTAGGTTTGAATGCTGTGGGTTCTTTTTATTAGACTGCACTTTTTAATTACTATATACATGTAAAAATCCATTGTTGAACCATCTGAATCAACAATTTTTGTAGAAAAGATGACCTTAGCTCCGAGGTGTGCTTATAAAGATGCTGTCGGTTCATATGGAGACATTACGAAGACAAAATCAGAGAAAACAATTCTCAATGTACACCTCAGGAATTCAAGCTGTGATGCCTCTGTGTCTAGGACCAAAAGACCCCCCCCTCGATTTTTTTATGATTTTCTGATTCTTAACCCTTATGTGTGGTTGGGGATGTTTTCAGCCACCCCAAGATTATTTTGTGACTAAAGATGGACGTAAATTTTCTCTATTTTAGAAAATTGGATTATTTTCGGTGGCAAATAAAAAAAAATGGTGTTCCCCATTTATGTTTTCATACAGTGATACCTTGAGATATGAATGCTTCGAGTTACGAAATGTTCGAGATCCGAAAGGTCTTGCTGGACAATTTTTTCTTTGAGATACGGAAAAAATACCAAAATGCGAAAAACACCAACAGTTCTGCTCTAATATCCGTCCTGGCGCTCCTTTCTCCCATTACAGAAAGTGCGCTTTAAGGGGCTGATACTCTTTAAATCACTTTAAATCAGTTTTAAATCAAGTGAAACATTATGTATAGATTACCAATAATGTACTAATACAAACGATAGAATCAAGGTGTCGTAAAAGAAATAAGGTTTATAACGTGGAAAGTGCTGTTCTGTAGTTAGAGAAACCCAGTGACGCGTTCTCGGAAGCTCTCTTTCCATCCCTTCTCACACGCTCGGTACTGTCTATGCTTGTGCTTGAAACCGTGTGGGTGTTCGCAATGTGTGAAATATCTTGAGAAAGTCCATTTTCATTCGTAGTGCCATATTGTTTTCTGCCACCCGTTCCACCACCGACAGATTGCTTCACTCAAGGTAAGGTTTCACATTTGTGTACATATTACGAATTTGCATGTGTTTTATTCTGTTT
>SRMA01026305.1:0-90020 GCA_007224835.1 Danionella cerebrum | reverse complement strand
CAGGATAAGGTAGGGGTCGGGGAAGTGGTGTAGCCACTGCAGTCCGCAGCCGGCATTTTCCTGCAGCCAGATGGCGCTGTACTAATGACCCGTCAGATTACAGCGGTGGATAAAAAGCTGGCAGAGATAAGTGGATGCGGGGGAGGGTTCTGAGAAACTCTCCTTATCAGGCTCTTCAGGGGGAATGTTTAGACTCTTCTTTGTGGCCTCCAAGGCCAAAGGAGATAAGGGAAGCCAGATGGTACAGAAGTTAAATGAAAGTCTGTAACCGCCTTTTCTACTTCCCTCCCTCTCATTCAAACACATGTATTCTGTCTTACTGCGACTGACTTTCATTCCTCTTCTTTCTGAAGCTGACCTCCAACTTTCCAGGTGTTACTCAACCAGTATTGTGGATGTCTCAAAGTATAAATTAAGCTATAATAAAGAAATCATTTTTTGTTGCTTCTTTCTTGTCTCCATTTGGTCGTCATTTCACAATAATTGTTTTGAAGAGCTAAATTTGAAACCGCAAGGCTTCAGGCGGTGTGATGCATCACCTGTAGCGAGGATAATTTCGACCATCATAGCTTGTCATGGGTTTTTATGTGCTGAGAGCTACTTTTCTCTCTCTAGTTTATGATTGGTGAATATTCACAAGAAAATAACATGTCGAAGTTGGGTTGACAGTCAAGTGGAAGTGGCACGCTTAGTCTCAGTGGCCCAGCTCTTTAATGGCACTTCTTTGGGAGTTTCAGCCTCTGTGTGTTCTTTTCAAACGAAAGTGAATGCTGTGCTTTCAGCAGGAACACTTCATCTTTTTCCTCACAAGGCTGTAGAGGCATTCACACACTTGACCATGATCATGACTATGACAATCATACAATAGTTCGTTCACAATAGAGATTGAGGTAGAATCAAATGAAAAGTAGTAATAAATAGAGATGCTTTTGTATTGGTTATCTTAACAATAATGGTTGATAAAATAGAGGCTTTCAAATAAGCCAAGTAATGAAAAGGCCAGGCGCATAAACAATATAAACCAGTTTCCCAGAAAGGTTTCTCAAGGCTATATCCTCCACAAAAGAACATGACATTGTTCCTTTTATTATTACGCTCCTGCAACTCTGAAGCCTGTGAAGCATCACAAAGAATAAAAGACAGAATTAAATCAAAAGAACTAACTGTAGTGTTGCATGTCAAGCATGAAAGCGAGAATAAAATGTTCGGTTTAGAATGTTAATTGTGAGTTTGTAATCATGCCATAAATATTAATGTGCTCATTAGCAGGTGTCAGGCCCATCAGGCTCTTGAACGATGCGGAGTCTTCCGTGCCGTTTGATGAGCTTGTTAACAGAATTGAAATGAGCAGGATGAAAGCTATTGCCTTGGACAAAAGTTTCTTGGTTTTATCGGGAAATCCATGACCTTTAAACCCCTGTCATACATTAGAGTATATGACCCAAATAACCAGCTCCGGTGTCCGATACTGATTCACTTTTTAGAATCTTGATGACGAGTCTTCATAGCATTGACATCGTGTTGTTGAATGTATGTTGGAGAGGACAGCACAGTGGCTTAGTGTTAATCGCAAGTTGTTTCTCGGTTCCTGGTTCAAATGTTATGTTTGAGAGATTTAAATCTTCGGGTAAACCATTTCCTTACAGTCTAGTACTTCAGCGTCGGGTTTAAATTTGAACCCAATGCTTCCATTTTAGTAAGTACGGTATGTAGTGCTAAGCAAAAGTGTGGACACCCCTGTATATTTTCTTTTAGGACGCGTTGAAATATTTAAACCAAAATAGACATACATTTAAAGAACCATGTCATTTTAATTGATGTATAAAAAATTAATTTTAATACCTTTCGCACTAATTATTCAGTCAAAATTGGTTTGGTAACCTCAGTGACCCTATACAGGTGAATATACACCATATACCATATACAGGTGAATACAATTATGAGAACGTATTTAAAGGAGGCCCATTGTAAGTATCATAAAGAGGGGCAACATGGGAGCCTGAAAACAACTTGTTTAGATTGTGTAGATTAATGTTAAATATCATGGTTTAGGGGAAGGAAACAGGGATTTAAGCTCCCAATTTCAACTGTCAGAATCAAATTGTACGGAATTGGAAGACCAGAAAACCAGTTCTAGATAAGGGCCAAGTGGCATACCAAGAAAAAAAAGGGTGATGAGGACAGTCACAGACAGCCCACAGACCAGCTCCAAAGACCTACATCATCTTTTTCTGATATGTTTAACTGAAATTTCTTATGTAGACATGCAATGACCCTGGAATGGACTGAGACCATGTGCTTTTTACATCAAAAAGCAACTGCAAACCTGAACTTTTTGACTGGCAACCCAAATCCCCTACCCTAAAAAGTTTATAACTATTCCTTCAACTTGTTTCTATGGCTAGAAAAGAATGAGACCTTTGCAAAGGCGTCACTGAACATAAAGCATTATATTGTTTGTTGCAGAGCTTCAGAGATGAGACCAAATTTTTTTACCAGGATATTTTTATCATTTCTGACTTGTATTCAAGCTATGAAAGAATCACTGCTGTGGTTAAATAGCAAAGCAAAAAAAAAAACAGGCTCTAGATGTGTATCATCCAGGCCTCTTGGGGGCGGCGACAAAGTTTGTAAATTCAGAGAATGAGACATTAAAAGAGCAACATGTCTCTCACACTTTGAGTCAGTATATTTTTAAAAAGTTCTCTTGTTTCGCACACCTTTCACATGGTGAAGCTTTTAGACTTGACTTTTCTATCGCAATATATTGTGTCTCGATTTATTGTTACACTCCTAATTATTAGGAAACCTGATTTAATCTTGACATTTAAATCGTTAAACACCAGTGTCGTTATCATGGCGTGCCTCCAAAAAAGTAAACTTTTGAAAAACAAATAAAAAAACAAAACGTTTGCTATTAATACAATTTGACACATTTTTGGTGAATACTATTGAATCCAATTAGATGGCTAAAAGTTTTGTGGCAGAAATCCCAGTAGTTTTCACTCTGTTCTTAAGAGCTGCTATGAACCATCATCCCAACGAGATGGTCTACAAAGAGCATATGCATGGACAGATCATCAGATGAGTTAAAAACTGCACGTAATCATTCCCAGTACTGTCTGGACTGCTCGCGGCGAGCATATTCATTTATATTATGATGAAACCTGTTGCAAATCTACATAAAAAGAGGACTTCATTAAACCACAGCAAAATGCAATTAAAGGCCTTCAATGACGAACATCTAATCGTATAATTACCTTTATTGTAATAGCACGAAAGGAAAGAGTTTATAAGAAGGCGCATCTCAAGGGACTGTACATTAAGCTGATATTATTTGCAGCTCCTTATTTAAATCAAAAGGAGCAATTATGTCATAGCGTGATGACTCATTAACTCCTCTTTTGAAAGCCTCCCCAGCATCAAATGTGAGATTGTGCTTTTATTCAAGGCCTCATGCTCAAAAATAGTCTTGTTACGCATTAGCTTGTGACAAAGGCAGCTCTTGTCCCACAGAGTCAAGAAAATTTGCCATTCAGGAATCAAGAGCCAGGCTTCACTATGATGAAAACAATCGTCTGAAAGCCTCTTTTCATTGATGTGTGGGAGACTTATTGAAAATATGGCTATGTTTGGATTTCAGAAGAGGCTCTCCATTTTGCTAATCAACAAGCAACCTTTGCCAGATTTGAGAACCCTAAAAAAAGCACTAAATGAATTTTCACTTCACTTCCTCCAGACATTCTGTTTTTACACGTGTTTTTTCACAATTACCTATGAGTGGAATAGCCTACATTCTGTTCTTTTCAATAAATAAAACCGTTTTAACCTCAGCTGAGCATGGATCTCCTAATCTTATCTTGCTTTTAGTGAATTCGAAATTGAAATTATAAAAAGCTAAGTGTTTGAGAGGGAAAATTTAAAAGAAATATTCTTTGAATAGGGCCTGGTGTGACCCCATCGTCTGCAACCCAGCAAAGAATTCCATTGCAATTCGACTAATTCGTTTTTTTTTTTCTTTCTGTTTTTGGGGAGTCATGGATCCATGCAGAGCAGAAATCAATTTGCCATTTCAGATTGTCATATTCTCCCTCGCCTACCCTGTCTGCCTGCAATTATTGTCTCACTGACACTTCTAGCTGAGAAAGGCTCCCCTGAGTGGCAATCCATTTTTTTTAAGCAGACATGCACAAGACCCCATGCACTAAGATGCTACACACACAGCTCTGCTGGAGATTAAAGGCATGACCCTGACTGCAAAAGGAAAAAAAACGAAAGATGTATATAGCAGCCAGCTGCCTGGCATCTTTCCTCTAAGTTTTAACAATGTGAAGAGGACAAGCGCCTCCATCCAACCAACCATTCATCCATCCATCCAAATAACCATTCATCCATCCATCCAACATTCCAACCATCTATCCATCCATTTACCCACCCAACCATCCATTCATCCAACCATCCATCCATGTGATTATGAACATTGAGAAAATACCGGGATGTTATGGATAGGTTGTTGTATTTACATTGTTTTATAGTTCAACTGGACTTAAAAATATTTATTTTAAGGTTGGGAGTTCAACACCAGTACAACAGTCATGAAGCCCTAGACCATGTCTTATCAAGACATAGTCTTGATACTAGAACTATTACATAGTTCCTGCTACACATGCTTGACAAAGTGTATCTGGGTATATTCTGACCATAGGACTTGGTCCTAGTAGTCCTTAACTTAGATACCCCCTAAGAACCCCCCCAACATAGTTGTAGCACCCATTTTTTACCTGACGTGTTAGGTGAAATTTGGTGACTTTTTCAAGCATATTTAGGCCCTCAAAAAGGCACCTAAATCCACAAAACAGTAATGTTCTAGGCAGTTACAATAGGATCCTATGCATGGAAAGCTGGTTGCAGTTGAATACAATACTTATGTCATATTGTGTCATTTATAAAAAGAGTATTCAGCATTCAGTTTTTAAACACAAAGATACCCCTGTTCCCTCATCCTATTATTTATTTTCAAAAATGCATGGTTGCATGAAGAAGATGCTGGATTTGTGTGCAGGTGAACAAACAAAATAATCGTGCACTTGTGGAGAGAGTGAGAGCAATAAACCGAATTTAACACACCTGCTCCCCATTCATAGGCCATATAACAGTAACAAGCTACACAGCACCAAGAAGGGTAATAGACGCTCGTGCCCATTTTTAGGTATTTTTATGAGACATTATTATGAGATTGTTGGAATCGCATTGTTAAACACTAATTCGGATTATTGCAACATTTGTTTACTTGAAAACATTGTTTGTGGCAGTGTAGCACAATGCACTGACTAATTTGGCCAGTAATGGATCACTTTGTACAAGCGCAACCATAAGAAAGGTTTTATTTATTATTTTTTTTGTAATAAAGTGTTAGGTTAAAAATATACAAATAAAAACTTCTGTTGTATACCTACGGTGGTTTGAAAGGCTCATGCTGAATTGGTGCTCATTATAAAACTCCTTGAGTTTGATATGTCCTACAAGTTCTTCTGTACAACGAAAGTCACAGAATTGTTTCCAGAATATTGCTTGGCATATACTCCGGTAAACATCATATTTCTGTCTGATGAAATCTTATCAGCGTTGTGCTTTCGAATGACTGCCGAGGCTCTCAGATGTTCAGGCTCTCGCAAGAAATTGTTTTCCTTTCAGTGCTTATGCCTGTGATTCACGGATTCATCTGGTGCTTTTGATCAGGATCAGTCTGAAGCACAAAGGAAGGGAAGGGCGGCTAATAAACAGTGCGCTCAGAAGTCTACCTCAGGACCCCCGCTGACATCAGATAGCGTGCACTTATCGCATCTTCCTCTCACAATGACGCAGCTGATCTCTGCCAACTTTCTGCTTACGCTTCCAACCTTTCCTTTCAGCAGCAACCCCTTATTTAGAATTCAGGATCCGTGCTTTAAATTTTATTAGCAGTCTTTAATAAAGCCACCATAAAAAAAAGTGACAGGGAGAAAAGTGGAGATAACAGCGGAGTGGTGAGAGAAAAGTGCAACACTAATTCATTGTTGGGAGAGAGAGCACAGTTTGATTAAAACTGAACGTCCATAGCCTCATTGTGCCAGTGGTCAGATATAATTGCCAATCATATCCAGCCCTTTGTCATTTACAATTCAGCACCTCTATGACCCCCCCCTTCCCCAACTCAAAGAAATATTTAAATCACAGAGCCATGGAACATTCTAGATGAGGCTGCCATGGGAGTTGCTAGTGTAGTGGTTATCTTTTGGTACTTTCGTTCAGACAACTGCAACCGTGTTGTGTTGACCTTTCTGAACACATAAAGCAGTTTTGATAAAAATATATATACAATAAAATGTAAACAGCAATACATCACCAACTTAACCTTTTAAACTACAAAATAAAAGTCTCTAATTACAAAAAAGAAATACAAATTCAAGGAAAAGTGTAATAAAGTCGCACAAAACACTATCCTAATACTACACTAGTAAAATGTGTTGCTTACCTGGAATTGACAATCCTGGAATTGGAATTTAGCTGTGATTGGATGATGGTCGGAGTGGCAGTGGAAGGGGTAGGTAAGTGTTGATTATGGCTCATTGGAATTAAACAAATCCCTGACAGAGAGAGATTTCTATTCACATTTTGAAAGCGGAATTTTAAATTCCTTTCCTGACAATCAAAAATCCATTGTTTGTGAACTGAAACCCTAGTGCTCCTGGTGTTTTTTTCCTGTTTTATTGTTATTTAAATGTTAAAATTTTATTTTATAGTAATGCATTTTATTGATTGCAGTAGGAAATTGATCACTTTTAACAGATTTTGTCAAAAAGCTGTAAATCCATCACTAAGCGTTTATTCACAATCTCTTTTACTACACAATCATGGATAAACAGACGGATACACATCTACTGCACTATGTATTTACCTTTATTACTTGAAAAATAAAAATCACAGACATTAAAAGTTTTAAATAACCCTAGTGGTAGAGGCTCAGAGGGACCCTTGCAGGGAGTCATGTCACAATAAAGCCCTGAAGCTGATCATCATATCCAACCACCATATCAGTCCTTGCTTCTCAGAGAAGATGATCTTTTACAAAAGAGTCCTTAAAATTATCTGCAAAGGAATGTTAACTGTGGAGATGCTCAGATATGCTTGGGTGATGTTGATGTACTCCAGATTACTCTTCAAAGACTGCATGTTTTCAGAGCAAAATGTGGCCAATTAAGTCAGCAATTACCGCCTAGCGGTTGTGTGAAAAGTCAAGCTGTGATATAGATAAATTATAGATTTGTGAGGTATGCATGGCTTTGTGGTGGCCTATGTCTGCCTTATTTAAAGGACTCTGTGTGCTACAAGAATATTTATATTTCCACATTTATTTTGAAAGATGGCAATGCGAGTCTTGCCTTGTTTGCAAATCTCAGAGAGTACATCAGTGAACCAAATCATCTAGTGATAGATTAGTAAACATACAAACGCCTACATTATTCAAGTCCTTTCATAACATGTCATTCTTAACATGAGAAAAGCTATTTCTCTCTCACTCATGGCTCCATCCCTTGCTGCAAACATCAAGCTGAGACTTTAATCAAAAGGCATTTCGGTAAACAAAACACCATCTCAACCTCACGCATGTCAACGGAAAGACTGAAAGCGCTCAAACTGAGGGAAAATGTGTTGTCAGACCATTTTTATATTCGGGTGCTTTCGACGTTTGTGAGACAAAAGGATCATGTGACGTTGTGATGCTTTTGTAGGTTACAAAGATGCTCTTTGATGAGAGACAATAAATAAGGGATAAGTTGTTTGCTACTTTGGGGACCAGTCACTCTATTATTTACACTGGAAGCCACAAAGGCTCTACACAGTGTGTACAAGCAAATTTGAGAGCACTAGAGGAGCTTGATGGCTGATACCTCAGGGTATTCTCTTGGAACAGTCCCATAATTCCCAGTCATGACTGTCTGGAATACTTAAATCAATGCCTAATAATAACTGAGGCACACTGATGGAGGAACGTTCAAAAAAACATATCTAGTGTGAGTTATGGTTATGTGAAAGCCTTTTTGTTCCATACAACCCTTTTATTAATAGTTTGGAGGCACTTTGTGAACACTTCTGACTTTTTCAGTATTACTTTGTACTATGGAAAACCCAGGTGGAAAGAACATAATGCAGCTCTGAGAAATGGATTACAATGGTTGAAAGGGATGAACATTTTAGGTAAAGTAAAAAAAAAAAAAAAACCTTTGTATGTACTTGGTTTAATGGCTGGAGTGCAGGTTTAGTGTGAAAAGAGGTGAGTGCATTTTATAAAAAGCAAGAAAGTAAAAGTATAACCACATTAAAGTTTGCATGTGCCATTTCTGAGTTAAAAAAAATCCTTACCATGTGGCCGAAACTTTTTTGCCTTTTGAAAAATGAATGTTTTGAATTGTAGTGAGACAATCATGGATTGTTTTCAATTCATTCTTAGTTAATTGCCCCCCAACAATTTCTAAAATGAGAATAATATCTGCAGTGTTTCGCTGTATAATAGGGGAGTGCAAAAAGATCCATTGATTAAACAACCATTACAGAAACAACAAAAACACTTTTTACATTTTTACATTTTTTTTTTACAAAAAGTAAAGACCAAACTCATGTGCACCGATGATATCAGCGTGGTAAATGACACTTTTTATTTAGATTATTGTGCATTCCATTAGGCCCAATTCATTATGTATAACATTCATTCATTTTCCAACCTGCTTATTCCCTTTTGGGGTCAAGGGGGTGACCCCTGACGATCTCCAGGGCACATTGGGCGAGAGGGGGGGTACACCGTGAACAGATCGCCAGTCCATCGCAGGGCAACATTCACTCACACATTCACACCTAATTTAGATTATTCAAAGAACCTAATCACATGTTTTTGGAATTGTGCAGGAAACCAGAGTACACGGAGCAAGCCCACGCAAGTACGGGGAGAACATGCAAACTCCTTCCAGGAAGCTCACCTACAACCTTCTAACTCTAAGTGCTACCCACTGTGCCATCCTGCTGCCCTATGTTTAACATGTGATATTGAATATTCATTCAAAACCAAGAAAGAAGACTCTGAAGGCAAGGTTTAAGAAGATGGAAAAAGGTTACTTTATTTAGCTTAAACAATAGCGATGCTATCAGCTAAATGCAATGCTGCCTTGAGAAAGAGGGAGAGATAGAAAGAGACAAAGAAGATGGGGAAGGAGAGAAAGAAGAGATGTGAGAGCTCATGTAGTGCACATGAAAGTTAACAACCAAAGATAACACACTGAAAATAAACAGACTTTGCTTCTTTGAGCTTTGAAATCGTTTACATTATCATTTATGTTAATCGCTTATGATGCACGTTGCAAATGATGCCACATACAAAACACTTTAGAGTGTGTCTGGATTCGTAGAGAGACCACCTTCTTCGAGCAGGTCTCGGATCTCTTTTTTATTCTTAACTCTAGTTTGAATGAATTGATCTTAACAAGTCAGGTGCGAAAGCCCCCATAGAACTTAACAATTTCCAAATTCAACAAATGGTCAAATATTACCAAAAAGGAAAATTATCTGTGTAATTATTTAATCATTTATTCATTCATTCATCTTCCTACCTGAGTGTTACCTTTCGGAGTCACTGGGGTTATCTTCAGCTCACTTCTGGCGAGAGGTGGGGGTACACCCTGAACAGGTCACCAGTTCATTGAAGGGCAACACACACACGCACACACAATCACTAGTAATATTCAGTTTAGATTATTCAGTTAACAATGCCTAATGCTTGTTTATGGGATTTTGGATGGAGACAACATCCAAACTCCTTCCAGGAAGGAGCTTCAAACCAGAAACCTTGTAACTGGAAGGCCACAGTGCTACCCACTGCAATATCTATATATACATGAACCCTGGTGCATACTCACTCACCATTCACAACTACAATTTTTTTTATGGCACAAAAACAATGTCTAAAATAAAGCAAATATAGTGACTTGGTGGAGTAATTGGAAATTTCTAGAAAGCATTATAAAGTGGGTCGTGGGTGACTGTAAACTCTAGTTGTGACGTTGCTTCCATGGGAATTGTGGTTACTGCTTTCCAGTGTTAGGAACAGATCGAAATGGGGCTGTTGGTGGTCTGCCAGACTGTTCCTTTATCACTGATGTGATTAGTTCTCGCTGATGTTGCTGTTGGTGCCTTTGGGCTAAAAAACAAAACAAAAACAATATTAATCCACTATTTTAACTGACATTTTCTATCCACTCTGGTTGTTTCTAGAACAGCCACAATTGCCTTTTAGAATATATTTGGGGTAATTCTTGGGCTTCCCTCCGAATTGGTGTTTTTGGTACTTTATTGAATGCAAACTCTTCCTAGGCCCTTCCCTAAAAACCCATGAGAAAGCTGTAATGTTTACACAGTGTGAGACATAGATGTCCAAGCAAGCAAGAGCAGGATGCTTCACTGTTTCATGTGTGTCAAGCATAGTTCAAGGTGAATGCAGGTTCTACGTTTTCTCTGGTTGATTGTTGTTGCAGTGAAATTGCCATAAACACAGCCTTTGTTTGGCAGGTTTTTATCCTCCCATCATCGAGGCCCATTTGTGCTTGTTTTAGTGCAGAAACTTGCACAAGGGCTTGAGCTGTGTCAGTGGTAACAGTCTTTCAGGTGCATTTGTAGGACCTACAGGAAACTTACCAACATAATTGCCCGTGTCTCATAGTCCTTAAAGCGTGGATGTTAAACCTTCAAAGTCTAGAATGGAAAGTCTCTGAGGACTAAGAAGAAGACATTTTCTGAGCAATCGAATAAAAGTGAGTTGTGCGCCAGTGTCTTGTTAAGTATGAAATGCCTGATATCAAGTTAAAAAAGTCTGATTTTGGTCCTGACACATGCTGACTTTCTTGTTCTCTTGCACCTTCTGTTAGACGACTCTTTCTTTTTTCCTGCACGGGTGAAATGAAAACCGAGCTAATGAGATCATTTGAACAGAGATCACACAGCACTCTGTTTGTTAGATTAGTCTAAGATAAAAGGCCAGAAGTTTGCCAATTGCCAAAGATTATGATATAAAAGATGAGTGTTTTCTTATTTTAGAGAAGAAAGGGGCAGGGAGAAAATAAAAAAGTAAAGGTAAAGCTCAAGGAGGAAAAATAATGAGGATTAGATGACGTAAACGCTGTAAGACTCTTGCACTCTGGACCCGGATAATGTAGCGGTCATATTATTGCCAAACAGGAGAAGAAAGCTCCCATGCTGAGTTCTCATTGCACTCAGTCTCTGTACTTTATTACCCAGCAGGCAGAGAAGCAGAAGAAAGTTTGAAACATCTCTCCTACTCATACCCATGCTGCTTGCCTTTATATACAACACATGTCTACCTGCTAAAGATCAAACCCACTGTGGGCATTTAAACGTAGAGAGAGCACTTAACACAAATCACACAGAAGCTAAAGTATATTTACACCTTCACCACTGCTTCGTGAGGGTCTTGTAATCCACTTCTGGCTTGTGTACATCTACATTCTGTCCTCAGCTGGCCATGTCCATGTGGATTTTTTCTGTGTACACAACCACAATGAAAAATAAACAAATGAATGGATTTATTGTAAAAATTGGTGCCATATAATCAGATAAACTAACATCATTTTATATTTAAATAACACTCAAAATCCAAAAAGATTTACACATGCTGATCATATTAACTTGCACAATAAAACAAAGTGAATTCAGTAAACTTTTTCACTTAATACTTAACATACTTAAACTTGAACATACTTAACATACTTGAACTATACAAAACTACATAATGGGATATAAAATGATATGCAAGGAATTGGGAATACCAATCAGCAGAGTTCAAATTCTTAAGTGGAGAGTTAAACCAACAACGAGTTCTGCTACAACTGCCAGAAAAAAATGTAAGGGATGCAAAGAAAAACCCACAAACAACTTCGGCTGAAATACAGGGCTCTCTGAAAAAATGTGGCTCTTTCAAGGAGCACAATAAAGAGACACTTGGAGAAAAATGGGGTTGAATTGTCAAGTTGCCAGAAGAAAGCCATTACTACGCAAATATCCCAAAATAGCCCACTTACAATATAACAAATTACTAAGAGACACACCTCCAAACTTTTGAAACAAAGTTATTTGCAGTGATGAGACCAAAATTAAACTTTTTGGCCACAACCATAAACACTACATTTAGTACATGAACAGAACACCATCCTCACTGTTAAACATGGAGGTGGGTCACTGATGGTAAAATTAATGCAGCATGTTAACAAAGGATTCTGTCAGCACTCATCAGCCCGGAAATGGCACATGGGACATTATTGGACATTCCAACACAACAAAGTCCACTAATAATTGGTTTAACCAGAGGTTCTGGAGTGTACATCTCAGTCTCCTGATCACAACATCATTATGGCACTTTGTGGAGAACTCAAACGTGCCGCTCATGCAAGAATTCACAAGAGTTGGAGGCATTTTGCCAAGAACAATGGGCTGCTTTACAAAATGAGAAGATAAAGAACCTCATCAATAACTACCTCAAGAGACTTCATTTGGCATGGTTCTGTTGTCAATATGATTTAAAAAGAGTAAACACTGGTGTCACAACTAACCATGAGTGGGAACTTTTTGAATATTTTCTGAAAAATAGCAAAGAAATCCCAAAATTTTCCAGGGTACAAAAACTTATGAGCAAAACTGTATATGTTGATGGATTTAACACTGAAAAAAAGTTAAAAATCCACGTAAATGGTCAACAACCCCCCACCCCACCCCCAAAATTTATATCTTAAAGAGAAATATACCTCCAAAATGTTTTGACCAAATAGGAGGTTCCCACCTAACAGGGATTTCCATTCTGATAAGTCCTTAATTTAATTTACATTAAATATACATTTACACACTTGGCAAACGCTATTGTCAAAGCGACTTTCACAGATTTCACTGAATGACATCAGTTTCTTTCCCTGGGATTTGAACCCACAACCTTTGCAATGCATTAGGATGAAATCTCTGTATAATGTGCAGGCTATTGACTGAAAGTGATTTGAGGTTTAAAATATGTTTCCCAATGTCTTTTATCTTTTAGAACTCCACTATTGCACTTTTATACATTTGTTCAAATAAGCCAATCAATCCTAGATAAGAATTTGCTTCTTCCAAATCAGAACATTTTTACTAGTAGTTTAGACTTTTTTATGTGACTATGCTTGTTTTTGCTATTTTGATTGGCTCTCGTTATCTTTAAACAAAAGGTATAAAACACTGGAATGCAGTGGATGCTAATTAAGGTGTGGCAGATATAAAGAACAGTGCCGAAGAGTATGCGTTTAACAATATGTAGAGATATCATAATAAGAGTTTTATTGATTCATTCAATAAATATAATGTATTCTAAATTTGGTATAAAACCTAGTTTTGTTTGATAATTTTACTCTTTAGCATGTGCTACAGACAAAAGCAACAGCATATGGTAGATGTCGCAGTCTGATTAAGATAAAATATTCTTCGAAACATCTGTGAGTATAATCACCTTGCCACAAAGGTTAAATTGTGGCAAAATAGGATGTCTTAACCTATTTTTAACTTTACTGATGAGCGGGCTAATTGCTCTTTTGACTGAATAACAGGTGTTCTTAATTGATAAATGCATAAAAGGCCCCAGAGCGGACAGACAGAGATTAATGACCAGTGATTCTTTTGTGTGCTTCTCAAACGTGATTATTTCGATGGATCCTATGCTCTCTTTCTAAGAGTTTCTCTGCATTTGCTTGCTGTTTTACCAAATAGAGAGTGAATTTGAGTTACTGATTATGAAGTATTGGTGGATAATGTCAAAAACAACAAATCTTTGTCTCATTTTCAACCTTACTTTAGGCCATTTTTGATTAGAAAAAAGAGCTTTCCAAAACAGTTATGGGTTAATTAGTTAACTAAGGCAATGCTGATAGTAAGATTTTACCTCATTCTGCCACGCACAGGCATGTTTATTAAAGGGGTTATAAACTAAAACCAAAAAGTGCTTGATCTTCTGACAAATAAAAGCTGATAGAACAACAAAAGTACTTCGAGTATTTTTCTTTTACTGAAATACAGTTGGAGCCCCGGAAGCAAATACAAGAAAAATGATTTGAATTTAGACTTTTTTAGTTGTAATTTACTTAGACACCTTTTACTGGAAGCAGCTACAGAAGCAGGTTAACCCCTGGTGAGCAACCAAATAATCTAAATTGTTTATTTTTTTTTCACTGAGCATTCTATAATTCCCCACCTTACTTTGCATCTGTGGGAAAATCTGTGTCCACTAACTCAAACTTGTTAAAAGAAACAATGCTGGCCAGTCTCTCATATCTTCAAAAAACAAAACTACAAGATCTGACAGAATAAAAGCCTCTATCCACACACACTTGTTTTTTTATTTTGTGCACTTTTGCTGTCCGTCCACACGTAACCGCAGCACTATGTTCATGTAACCGCACATTTTGTAAACCGCTGAACAAGGTGATTATTTGAAACGATCAGCACCCCAGGTCTGTGTGTAAAGAGTAACTGGAGTATTTTTTTGTCCAGGGGTTGTCATCATGCTCTGTCACTGCTGTGTTGAAGATGGTCCTGCTGTTTATTCCTCTATTGTGGCTTACATTATGTTCAGGACTATGTTCCAATTTGATCAACGAACAGAAGCACGTGTTTTTGCTCACGCAGTGTTAAATAATCATTTTAAAAACGACATAAATCGACTGTCTCCTGTTGGCTTGGTCATTACAGCATTTCTGGGGTGTTTGAGGGTCCATATGGATATGTTTTTTTTTTTTAAATGGACCAGAGTAGATAAAAAAAACTGGGTACGTGTGGACATGGCCTTAGTCATCAATAAGACTTCAATTCTAACCATCGGTCACCGCTTTTTTTGATTTTTTAAAAAAAAAAATATTAGAAAAAAAAAGACTATTTTTAGAATTATAATATTGAACATTGATTACAGGGTCTGTGGTTAACATGCATTTTAACTACAGCGAAGATGGTCTCAACACGAGAGGCCAAATGTTACAGAACAACCTCATTGTATTTACTTCCACAGTTTGTTAACCAAACAAAGACATTGTTTGTTTGTTATAAATCACATGTGATTATACATAATTAATGCTTCATTAGGACGAGCCCATTACTCACTCTAGAAAAAAAAGAGCAAGACCAATTATGTGACTGCAACATCTCAGATTTGTTTTATGGCTTAAAGCCACAACAAGTTATCCGTCAGTTGGTTGTGGTGACACATTATTCATAACTCTTGCACATGACTCTAGCCTCGTATTAATTATCTCCAGATATATTTCTTTGTGTAGACAAGCCTCTAAATGAGAGCAGATACAAGTTTATTCGGTTGAACGGTATTAATGAATGTTCATGGATCTAGACTACTCATAGGCCTGGCATGAATGACAAGCAACGACAGAAGCAGTAAACAAGTGATTAGGACCGCAGGAAGATGACTGAAATGTGTGTCTTGTGTTCTGTTGGGTGAAGAATGAATGGGTGTTTAGCTGAAGCAAAAAGAGAGAGGGTGATAGATGAAGAGTTTGGAGGGAATTAGATCAGTAAAAGAAGAGCAGCTGGTTAGGGAGGTTCTTCTACCACTGGGAACTGACTTGGAGAGAAGTTCACATGGAATCAACCCAGTTAATCCAGAGAGAGAGGAAAATACTTCTCTCACTGTCTAACCTGTGAGAGAAGGAAAACAAGCATCTGTATCTAGGTTAGTTGTAAAGTGCTCTTATGCAAGTCATTTATAAATGAGATTCAGAGGATACACTATTAGCATGCTTTTCCAGGTGAGTAAAAAAAAAGTATGAAAAAAAGTGACAGTGACAGGATTCTTGTTTTATATTCTGCTTCGGGTGTTTGCTGACTATATTTTACATGTTCAGCATACAGTGGTTCCCCCAAATTACGAAACTAATCCGTTCCAGGGTGTATGTCCAACAATTCATATGTCGAAGCAAGTTTTACATGTAAAATGCCTAATCTGTGCATCGGCTCTCAGAAACAACAGTAGATAAAAAAAAAATGGAAAACCAGAGAAAAATCAAGTAACGTTTTTTCAATCCTAATCTACACATTGTTCATGTAATAAAACACATGCAAAATACGTAATATGTACACAAATGTGAAACCTTACCTTGAGAGTGAGGCGATGTGTCTGAGGAGGTGGAACAGATGGCATAAAACATTATGGCACTACGTATGAAAGTTAACTTTCTCAAGATATTTCACGAATTACTGGCACCAAAACGGTTTCAAGCACAAGTGCAGACTGATGGAGAGACGTTTCTGAAAATGTGTCGCAGAGTTTCTCTAACTTGCGCTACAGAACAGCACTTTCCTCGTTATAAACGTTATTTTTGACTCAACACCTTGACTCTAACATTTGTTATAGAACATTATTGGTAATCTTTACATAATGTTTTGCTCAATTTAAAACTGATTTAAAGTGTTGTAAGGCGTATCAGACCCTTAAAGCACACTTTCTTCAAAGGGAGAAAGGAGCGCAAGGAAGCGCAGCACGAGGTGAGACAAACAAGTGGAAAATAGAGCAGAAATATTGGTTATTGTTCATATCTCAAATTTTTCTTCGTATCTCGAAGCAAAAAATTTCCCGCAAGACCTTTCTTATCTCGAACATTTCGCAACTCAAAGCATTTAGACAAAGAGAATCTGTATCAGATCCTGAGTTTCATTCAGTTTTTGGTGTATGTTAACATTTGCAGATATGTTTGTATGCAGTGATTTATTGTGAATTTTGTTGGCCGTTTTTCTGTCAAGGGTATTGCAGGAAATAAAATTGCTCTCCAAGTGTGTTTTAGCATGCCTCAAGGGACCCCTTTTTTCCACATTTCTCATCCATACAGCATCTCCTTGTGTAAAGTGCTCTGAATCGTGACCAGAACTGTGCTTCTGGTCTTCCAATTATGCACAATGTTCCTCACAGCTAAAACTGGGAGCCTAAATCTCAGCGATCTTTCTGTGTCCTTCCCTTAAACCATGATGTACAACAATCTTTGTTTTCAGCTCATCTAAAGAGTTTTTTTGAGGCTCCCATGTTACCACTCTTTAGAAAACATGCAAAGAGGTCAAACACGTATAATTAGCCTTTAAATAATTTCTCATGACTGGATTCACCTGTGTACGGAGATCAAGGTTTACTGAGGTCACCAAATCAATTTAGAGTTAATAATTAGTGTTAAAGATATTGAAATCAATAAAAAGACAAGAGATGATTCCTAATTTTGTTTAAATATTTCTTTAAAACTTTCCATAAATCAGCTTTATTTCACTTCTCAAAAATATATATCTTTTCCTATATAATATTTTTGACTGAAATTTCCATTGCCCAAACTTTTGCATTGCACTGTCGTCTCCACATCTTAATCTGGTAGAAAGGCTGTGGAGGAAGATGACGGTTGGAGTTTCCATGCCAACCTTAAAACCTTAATGTACTCTAGAGAATCTGCAAGACAAAATCTCGCCTGAAATCTCTGCAAGCTTGGTGGACAACATGAAGAAAGTCTGATCTCAACAAGGGTTATGCCACCTAGTACCAAGTAAGTGCAAATGGAATTCCATTTATGGACTCATTTATTATCATAAGTGAGGTATTGTTATATGTTGTAAAAACTTGTAGTCATTGTGTGTAACAGGTAAGAGAATCAGTTGTGTGTCCACACGACTGAGCATTGGTTTATAATTATTTCTGTGCTCTATAATTATCTGTACTCGACTGGGACAAGTAACACGTTAGGTTAAATGAAGCCAAATTGTTGTTTGTGATTACATTATCACTGTGAATAAACTGTTAGTCATGTATTAAAAATCTTGCCCTTTCATAAGTGCATAATTAAAGAGAAATTTGGTGAAGCAGCTTAAAAAAATGAAATAAAAATGTTCTGTTGTTGCTTTTTTTTAACAGAAATTGTTCAAAATAAAACACATAATGAAATCCTAAAAGCAAAATACGATCAATAAAGAAAAACATGTCTATTCACCCTTTGACCTTTCCTTTCCAGTACATCTATTTTCTGCTCGGAGTCAGAGGGTCAGAGAGAGTTTATTCAAGACTTGACCTTCTGCTGAATTATAACCTGGCATGCACAGATGCTCCTTTTATTTTCATTTTTGTTTTTTGAAATGCATATTACAAAATGCAGTCTGTTTATTGTGTGTGGTAGGGATTAAAAAGCATGACATATTTCTGAAGCCACACTCTTGAAGCAGACCATCCTGGCCACATGTTCTCTTAAGTGGGAAAGAGCTTGGAGTGGACCCGTTCTGCAGTCCATGAAGCATAAATAAAGCAGCACACTGAGATCAGTCATTCACCATGGATTACAGTTACTACCGTGGCCTCTCCCTATTTCTAGCACAATGAAGTTTAATCCCAAACTTTAGGCTGGATTGAGTTTGCCACGGCTGTCAATATCTCAGGCCTGTCATCTCCGAGGCAGCACCCATAAAACTAGGGGCTCTGAATAGAACCTGAACATTTGCATTCCAACTAGCATTAATGTGAAAGGGTGGAACAAGTCGCTTTGAAAGTCATCCAGTGTGAAGCGCTCAACTATTAAAAGAAAGGGCTTGAGGGAGGCTGAGTGCTTTCTGCCATGCTACATCCTATTCCCCAGTTCTTTTTTTTTTTCTTGCTACAGTCGCTGGTGTATTTCATATATGAGCTTATGCCTGCACACTGTGTGGAAAATCCCTCAGCTTTTTTGGGTCCTCGGGCATTGAAAATGTCAATTTTAATCACGCAGCCCTCAGAGATCCCATCCCTGTGATCAAAGTCGCCCAGACTTTAAGTTAACATGTCAACAAAGATGCAGTCTGGGGACATCTCTACAGCTGCCTTCACATGGGTGAGTGTGTAAACCACTAGTTATTGTGCTGCAGAAAAGGGAAGAACAATTCCCAGGAGGATGTGACTTGAGTACTAGAATGCACTAGAGTCCCAACAGCACTTCAGTTGCATTCCGTGCTATTGGTGAAATTCCGAAATTCTAACCATATATCCAATGGCACAGATGAAGGAGAAGTTTTCGGGTCTCTTTCAGATGCAGATGCCTAGTTTAAACAATTCTTACACACTTTCCATAAATCACATTAACTTTATTTTTCTTATTCTATGTGACATTTTAACTGAAATGCCTTATCCAGACAACCAATGATTTAGAAAAATCATAAAAACTTTTGCATACCATTGTATCTGTTCTTTGTTTGAAGCATTGTTTGAAGAGATAAGTCGCCTGTGCTTTAATTCAGTATTTGGAGAGCCCTTCCTCCCACACAAACTTGCAGAACATGGGGATGGTTTAGGCCAGGGGTTCTCCATCTTTTTCACTCCCAGATATTCTTTAAGTCAATGTTCTGCGGCCCACCATGTACAGTGGTACCTCGAGATACGCATTTAATCCATTCCAGGTTGGCTTTCGTATCTCGAACATTTCGTAACACGAAGCATTCATATCTCTAGGTACCACTGTATATATCCACCTTTTCCAACAGTGTCAAAGGGAGAGAAAATGTCCTGAGTCAGGAATGGTTTTTCAACAGTTCTCACAATCATTTCAACTATGTTTTGGAACACTGTTCCAGTGAAAGTTTTTTAGGTGCATTATATAAATTTAAAAACAGTCAGTTTTCATACTGTTTTCACAACTTTTTTTTTTTCTGGTTAAATTACTCAATTAACCTAATTAAAGGTCTTAATTCCTGAAGCCACATGGGAATTTTTACATTTAAATACATTAATTGTGGCAGTTTGGGCTAAAACTTTGCAAGATTTAAATGACTTTTTAGAACAGATGTTGGTTTGAATATATTGTGTTTACCCCCTCCCCCTAAATCAAAAGTTATCCAGTTTTTTTTTTTAATAATCACAAATCTCTAATGGTAAAAGTCTATCCGAAACGAGCCGGTCATTAGCTTTTCTTTTCAGAAAGTGATCCATTTTCCAGTGGACTAACAGTCAAAGCATCTAATTTGAATCTGATGTTGTGACCCAACTGGTCTGTTGATATATTAAACGATAATATAAATTATGACTGAAATTTCACTTCAATGTTTTTGATTTTATGAAATAATTGAAAATAGCTTTTTAAAAGAATTATTTAAAAATCATTCGTCTGTAAAAAAAAAAAAAAAAAAAAAAAAAAAAGTAGTTCAACTACTAGTTCAGCTGTAGTTCAACGTTGTAGAATGGTGCCCACTGGTTGAGAATTGGTGGGGTGGGTATAGGGACTTATTCTAGAGGCCTCTACACACCAATCCGAATTTTCAGTGAGAAGTTTTGCGCCTTGATCAAAAACCACGGGCACCAATGAGACATCACACATCTGACCAAACAAGTGATGTCAACGAAAAACACTTTGTCACTATCATATTGGATTGGTTTTTCACAAGAACAACCAACGAAAGCTGGCTCTTTTGATGACGTGAGTCTCTTTTTCTTTGGCACCAATCATTTGATCAGATGTGTGAGCTCCTGTTGGTAACCATTTTTTTAATCGAGAGGCGTTCTTGCATGAAACCGCAAATCCAAGAGTTTCTATAGACACCTATAGAAACTCTGAGCTTCTAAAAACCTATGTATTCCGAACTCATGAGAAAGAAAGTATGCATGACAAAAGTATGGAATTTGCAAAGATCTTCACTTAAACAGAGAGCTACACTGATAGAGAAGGGCAACACTGGGAATGCACAGGCACGATGAAGAGACAACACAAATACATGTGGAGGAATCACATGATGCACATGGAAAAACATAAGGCATCTTGAGACAAAATCACAATAGGGAGGAGAGCAGAACAGGACTAGAACAAGGACTTTGAGAGACACAAAGGAAATAGATAAATGCAAACTGACATGAAACACGATGGATCAAATGAGCACTCTACTCCAGGGACAGAAAGAAGAGGCCAGAACGCTGAAGAGAAAGCAAAGAGTAGCAAGAACACAGCAACTAGACAGCACTAGGGAAATCGAAGACAAGAAAAAGGTGAAAAGGCAAGACAACCCTAAACACATAGCAAATATACCAAACTATTGGCCAATGAGAAACCAGAGCTGCACTGCTTCCAAAGGTCCAATCCTACTTTCTGAAAACAGGTTAAAAAGCAATGTTTGATATCAATATAATTGAAGGTCCATGAACACTACAAACAATAAATCTGATTCATGACCCCAATGAAGAATATAGAATAGGCATCCAAACAACATCATAGCCATGGATCAATTTCTGGTAGAAAGGGTACATTTCTTCAGTGTCTTTGAGTGACCTTCAGTCCTACCTTTCACTGCATTTCACCACCTTCCATGAAATTGATATTTAACCGCCAAGGGTTCATGAAAAATCTGGACACTTTCTCTTTGGATTATCAAGCTTCTCAATGTTCTTCCCCAGAAGTGTTACGTCTACACTCTATTATGTTTCCTGGAGAGCTCTGTCGCTAACAAATATGCCTTGGTCCGTGGTGAACTACAGCGTGAGTATGCCAGCCAGGCGTCCCTGTGGTACGGATCTTTGTGGACACATTACCCTTATTATGTGCATAAAGGCCTGCACTGCAGCACATGCTCATCATCACACACATGCGCACGCAACAATGGAGAAAGCGACATGCCACTGAATGGCAATGGATTTGCACAGGCTGCAGTTGCCAGCAAAAACACTGTGCTGAATGACTGTCTTTGTGATGGCTGGTCTCAGAGGAGCCGGCAGAGGAGTATTATTCAGCCACTGCTGCCAGTCTCCGCCACATGAAGAATCAGAATGCACAGAAGAGCACACGGCGGCTATGTGACGATTTAAAAGCAATTCCAGTCAAAGAATCTCATTTCTTTGGTTATCACACTCCAGCAAATGGCACTCTCCTCACTCCTGGACTGTGGACGAGAAATCTCTCCCTTACTATAGGTTTCCAGCAGCGCTTCCTCCCTCTCAGCAAGCTTTACCCACTCTTAGTCACACTGTGTCCTGGCTTTGAGACTGGGACATGATATGGGCAATCGACTAGCACGGATCGCTCTCAGCAAACTCACTCACCTTTTCCCTACCCCTGTAATTACGGGCTCCCTCTATAATTAAGCCCCATAAATGAGCAAACATAATTAGAGCAGCTTTATGTGGAATAAAGGGGCATGGGAAGTGCAGGTGAGTTTTGGGGGGCTTTTGTTAAAGAATAGAGGGTGGATCCTAATTTGCTATCTGAACCAAGGAGAACAAAGTTAATTGTTTATGACCTAAATATTGCCCTGCTATTGCTGGGTTGCTCGCAGTGTGTTATTTTTCATGTGCTGCTTTGCTATTCATAGGTTGCAATGTCAGACATGCATGTTAAAGAAACCCTCCACAGTGAATATTCATGACTCATTTTAGTGAAAATGGAATTTCTGTCAGTTGGAACAACGAGGTTGTGCAGAGGATAGGCGCGCTACCTCTAAGACAGAAGGTTTTTCGTGTAAAGTCTTTGGGTGTCTTCTCAGCAGGGTGCTTTTTGTCTGTCTCGAGGAAATATTGATGCAATGACAGTCCTTGCCTGAAGATGGCGTTTGAGGTACAACAGATGCACTCTGCGCCACACGGGGAAACATGAAATAAGAAAATGACGACAGAGAAGAAATCAAAGTACACATAGAAAAAACCATGGATGTCGAGCGGTCTATGGCTGATCACAGAGAGATGTTTGACAAAAATGTTGAGAAAAGAGAGGATTAGTGGCGCGCCATTTCTTTCTGTGTTCTCTGCGATGTAGTTATGAAAATGTGCCATCCAAAGAGCCAGATTGCATTGGTTGTTCTTGCGACAAACCAAATCCAACATGGTAGTACAAAACCAGTAACCACAAACTTTTCATTCAGTCAAGCTAAAGATCATTTTGCATGTTTGTACAGTTTGTTTGGGCAGGTGAGAAAGCAGACACCAAACATTGGACCAAAAGCCGACTAAAAAACATTCCAAAACCTACTCAAGGAGGTGGTCTTGGTACAGTTCCAAATGAACTCTAGAGCTGTTAATTTGGGGTCTGAACTAAAACCATAGCAACAAACAGATTCTTTTTAGACAAACACAGCTACCGTGTTCACTTGAGTTTGGCATTATGGGATGGCGTGTGTCTGTTTACAAAGTTTATCATTGTCCTTTTAAGCGATTAACACAAACGATATAGTAAAGGATGCCAAGGGTCAAAATCAAGGAGCGAAGTTTGTCCATTTTGAGTGTGTTGTCCAAGTCTTCTGGTGTTCTGTCCTCTGTTGTTAACTCATTCCAACCAATCAAAATGCAGTAAATATTATATTTGGTACTAATGAGTTGCTCGTATGTCACATGGCTGTTTTTTTCTGTTTATTAGTGAAGGTACACAATGCTCAATTATCAGTTGAACTCAACTCTAATGACATTTATCACTTATTAGGACCAGCCTATCATCTCCTGGTGCTCGTAATGTATTGTTAAGCTTTCAATGCCATCATATATATAATATATACTTCAGGGAACCCCACAAGTAAAGTAACCTACTTTAGGCTCCATTCATTAATAACTGGTATACCAGGTGGTAATACGCACCTCGCCTCAAGTTTACCACTTGTTCTATAGCCTCAAGAATTGGCCTTTTTTCCTCAGTATAATATAACTTGCATACTGTTTTAATAAAAAAAAGATAATGCTCACACCATGGAACATATTTATGTTACAAAGCAATGGCGTAAGATGCTGGAGATGCTAAGAGTAGAGATGTTTTGGACATTTGACGCCTTTCACTACTATAAATCAAGAGGTCACAGAAAGTTAACCAGTGGCTATGACTCTTACATTGTTACCGTTTATAAACATAATTGTATGGTCATGAGGTTATAGAGTTTAGAAAGAGTCCATGACTCCAACTGGGGACTTTAGTGGTGAATTTCCAAAAAACTCCAGAACAAATGACGTCAATCAATGGTATAAATACAGTACCCAACACTCCTCACCAGTCAGTAGAGTCTCTGGCACTCGAAATTCCACAGCTGAGCATTGAAGAAGCCAGGAAAAAAACATTTTTTTTAAATGTTATGTTTTATTAATAAAAGTTACCAATTAAAAGAGACCTAACTGATTATGAACACTGTCAATTAAATATTTTACACATGTGATATTAAGACTTTAAACATGAACAAATAAGAGAGGTGTAATTGCAATACTTAGGTAAGATTTGACTTCCCGAACCTAATCTAAGAATGATAAATAATAAGGTTATAGGTGTTGGTGTTAAAAAGAAAAAAAAAGGTAAAACAAACTAAAAGCACTACAAATAGGAAAACTTAAAGCTGTAAAATCTGACAAGAAAGAATGATCCTAAACAAAAGGCCAAGTTTAATAAAAGTGAATATTCTGACTGGCCGTCAAAGTCTCCTGACCTCATTATCATGAAACAACTCTAGGGAGACAGTTCATGCAAGAATTTACAAAAGGTGGAGGTAGTTGTTCCTCATCAACACCTCATCAACAACTACCCCAAGAGACTTCAGGCTGTCATTGATGTTAAGGAGGGATATAAAATAGTAAAAGCTTGGGGTAATAGAACAAGTTTAATGTCCAAAGCTGCAGTCATTCAAAATCCTTCAACACAACTAAAACATTCTTTCTTAAAACATCAGCCTTTGGGCCCACAAAAAGAGTGGTCAGTTTAAGGCATGAACAGATAACGGAATATTGTAAATCAGGTATCACCTAAAGGACCCGGAAATTCCACTATTCCACTCCAACAAAGACAATATACATTGGCTTACATCTTAATAAGCAATTACAAAAGATGTTAAATGTAAGAAATACATTTTTTTCCGGGGTATTTAAAACTTGTGAGCACGACTGTATCTGGCCACCAACATTTGTGGCAAAGCACATTTCCAAAATCTCCTTAAAACACATTTTTGAGTTTGGTAGACATTTAACACCTTAAACTTGACAAATAATGGTAGCTAAGTGTCTTAAAAATATTACCCTATTCCTGGTATGCCTCTCATGTCAAAATCTGCAGAAAATATTAAATAAAGTTGCTTGAATTGCTTACAGCAGCCTTTGCAGAGGTGCCATTGAAACATGCAATTTCAGAACATGTGACTAAACTCAGTCTGACATGTTAAATTGGTGCGGTTCAGTATTGCAGTTAAATTTGCTTTTGTTGCTTCGTCTTGACAGAACATGCGCCTTCATATGCTTCAGTATCAGCGTGTTTTGTCTGGGGTTATAGCGGACTGATAACAGGCTAGCGCCAGTCTCTCAATGAGTTACGACTCCCTCTGGCAGAGCCAACAGTAGCTGACATGACATCTGCTAAAATACAGCTTGTATAAATCTCCGAAGCAGCTCCTCAAACACACCCAGAGAGCATGAGAAGTTTTCTGAACAAAGTTATTCTCCTCACCAAAAACAGAGCCAATTACACAGCTTTTAATAGGCTGTTATTATGGCTAATCTTAAAATTAAAAAGCCTCACCGCGTCTTCCATCACGTTACCATGTGTTTAGCAAAAAGTAAATTGAAAATGCGATGAGAAAACACACATGGGGAGTCTAATGAAAGTGAGATCAAAAGATTACTTAATATGCAACTGTGTGATTAAACACAATATTGATAGTGAGCAAACAACATATTTACGAAAAACCTATTCAAGGCCCTGGATCTCCCTTTAAGATGAACTGAACAAATCTAGAGGCGTCCAGAGCATCTCACAGAGGCTTAATTCCCACAAGCAGACAAGCACACAAAATCAATCCTCACTTTCAAACACTTGCAGATAGAACAGCTAAAGTAGTTTTTCCTCTAGTGGCCAAGAGATAACTTTATGCCTTCAGACGCAATTTAACCTCATCAATGTCCCTCTCACAGGAAATAAAACGTAACTTAAACAACAGGTGAATCCCCAAATCTTTCTTTTAAACCGTTGTGCTCATAAGTTGAAAAAAAAATGGCCATTTGTCAGAAAATATGAAGGATTTTTAAAGTTGAAATAATAAAGTTCTTTATCTTCTGTGTTGGTAGAGCAGCTCATTCTTGGCCAAAAGCATGAAATGTGCGAACTATATTTTCAAACTGTGTGGTGGTACATCTACTCACAATAGCTTAGTAACTAGTAAATACAAATTAATCAGAGGGTTGCTGGTTCCATGAAGATCAGGCAGGCCACTGAGTTCTGTATCCTTTGAAGGGATCCAGCGAGAAGAGCCTTGCAATAGTCGAGTCTTGATATGACCAGTGCTTGCAGTTGAATGCTCTGTGAGGAGGTGTCTGAACTTTCTGATTTTAAACAGAACAAATCTGCATGATCGACCGGTTTTAGCGTGAATGTTAGTTTCTCATTAAATAGCACTTCAAGGTTCTGGGCAGAGATTGAGGGGGAGATTGCTGAGGGCTCTAGTTGGAATGTCATTCAGAAGGTCTGTAATGCAGGTTGTAATGGAAGACTCATCAGGTTGGAAAGACAAGTGGAGTTCGGGGTTGTCAGCATAACAATGGTATGAGAAGCCAAGTCTGTAGATAATGGGACACAGGGAGGTGGTGTGGGTTGAGAAGAGCAGAGTACCAAGAACTGAACCTTGTGGAACCCCTGTGAGCAGCTGCTGCATCACCTTGTACCTCCAGCTAACTCTGAACTGGCAGTGGATCTTGAAGACTCCAGCCAGTCCAGGGATGAAGAATGTGCTGAAACACACATGGCTTCACAGTCAATTGTTTCAAACGTGTGTTCAAATGAACCCATTGAAGTCCAGAACCTTATGAATTAATTTTTTGGGCAATATATATACATTTTTTTGTAAAAAGCCCAGCTTCTTTTTATTTTGGAAATATTTTTTTCCCAATTACCTTACAAAAAAGGGTATTGCCATTTGTTTTTTTTTTCACCACAAGAATCTCAAAATTGAGAATAAACAGTTTTTATTTTTATAAGAAAAATCAAGTGTTGAGACACAATAAAAATTCTCAACTCCCACAATGTCAAAGCAATGTAAAAATAGCATAAGAAATCAATTATCAAATGGCAGAATTTTAAAAAACACAAGCCATGTCACATGTCTTGTACTTTCAACAGTTTTCGCTTCTTTCTTTCGCTAGATGGCACTGATGGCACCGATTAATGTCAGTAAAATTGAACTGAAAAATGATTGCACAGTTTTTCACATTACCTTGTAAATTGTCATTACTCTTGCATTGTTCGTTTAGAGCCCAAAATATTGAAGCTTATAAACTTTTTGAAACTCACACATTATATTTGAAATCAAAACTAAAGGTTAATCAATGTCAATGTATTTTAAAAAATGTGTTCCTTGTGGTATTGCAAGGTTAAAGTTAACTGTTTAGGAAGAAGGGTAATTAAAACAGCAACGTGATCATTGTTTGAAGACAGCTGACTAAATAATTTTATGGGGGCTAATTGTAATATATCTCCAACTGTGTGCTGATTCAAAATCACAAACCCATTTTTTTCTCTCATATTCCACTGAACAGAACCAGGTCTATGTCATTATGATTACCGATCTCACCTTATGATGAATCTTATGGACGATTATTGGGGAAGATGTGGTATGAATCGTTGATTAATTTTAGCTGAACACTCTTGAGGAATCAGCTATCAGTAAGCAGCTTATGGAAGAAAAAAAACATGACTGTTTAAATATACAGTGAATGTAAAATACCACCATAATATCCCATGAATGAATTCACTTCAGAGCTTCCAGAAGTCTCTGTAGCCAAACACTTCATTTTTAATGCCTCTGACACAGAGGATTTTCACACCCTGGACCTGAATCCACTTTTAAAGGACTGCGAGAGAGCACATAGCTTCTGGAATATTGTGAATTTGAGAATGCCATTCAGGATTGAGTTTAACACGGATGAATAAGCTGAAATATATTACTATATTACTACTATAATCCTTACGCTCAAGCACAAGTCAGTTTGACAGTTTTTTTTAAAGCAATTTTACTTTCAGAATAACTGGGGATGTCCAAGAACATTTAGGTTTGTTCAATCAGAAGTTTTATTGAAAGGTTTGCTTGAATAACAAAGAGTAAACCTGTTATTCCAATTTAAAGAAACCAGTCAGACGATTAGAGCTGATTTGGTCTAACGAATTATTAGCTGTACCCTTGAGGAAGATAAACACTTTATTGGCACAGTCGTTATACTTTTATGTGCACATATGTAGCACACTTTTAAATTATTCATCAACCCATTTAGTCTCTTAGATTTCCTGATTGATATAAAAAGAAGAGCAGTTAAAACCCTTGCAATATGAGATACTTTTGTTTTGTTTGTCAAGGTCGATACATGTATAAAAAACAAACTTTTAGAACAAAACAACACTTGATCCAAAAAATAAAAAGAAATCAAATCCAAATGTAATTAATCAAAATAATATTTGTAAACAAAGCATGACCAAGGATGAAAAAAAGACCCTTTGTTGTTATGACTTTGATTTTCTTCTGTTGCAGTTTGGGAATTAATGATTAGATTCCCCATGGTTAAGAAATAAAAAAAAAATAGAAGTTTACTAATGTAAGATGTTTTAGACAGAAGGGGGATTTAAGGGGAACAGGATCTGGAGAATACTTTAATTTTTGACTTATCTTTAAGCCATGCCCGCCATATGAACTCTGCTAGTTGGGGGAACTTTGCTTGTCAATGCATGCAACCCAACCCCAAGACATACACAAAGAGTAATTGATTTCAATATATTTTAGTTTTCAAGTACTGGTAAATAATTTCTGATGTCTATTTTTGAAACATTGTTCATTGTGACTTCTTCTTCTTCTTCTCCTTTCGGCTGTTCCCAGTTTAGGGGTCGCCACAGCGAATCATCCGTTTTCACCTAAATCTGTTGTTGGGTTCTTTCCCTAGTTACTTTTATTTTGTTATTTTCCTAGTCTTTTATTTTGTAAACTCTCTTCTGTTCCTGCCTGCTCTTCCTCCTTGTCGGTGTTCCTCCATGTTGTACCTTTTATTCCAGCATCCTTCTTCCAATATAACCACTATCCCTCCTCTGCACATGTCCAAACCATCTCAATCTGGCATCTCTGACTTTGTCTCCAAAACAACCAACCTGAGCTGTCCCTCTGATGTGCTCGTTCCTAATCTTGTCCATCCTCGTCACTCCTAAACTGAACCTCAACATCCTCATCTCTGCTGCTTCCATCTCTGCCTCTTGTCTCTTCCTCACTGCCACAGTCTCCAACCCATACATTTTAGTTTTCAAGTACCGGTAAATAATTTCTGATAATGTCTATTTTTGAAACATTCTGTGTTCATTGTGACAAAAGTTTTTATCTTTTATCTTTTATCAAAGAATCAGTATTTGCTTGGTGTCAGATTAATCCCAAAATCTCTTGTTTTGCCCAGTATTCTAGCACCTGCCACTGACCAATCACATTATTTGCGACTACAGTTGAGGAGTTTGTTTGCAAAACACAGGAAATATTCCATAAAAAAAGAGTTATTGCCAAATCTGAACTTGACGTGTATTGCTGTTCTGGTTTAATATTTTTTTTTCTAAACCGTGATATACGCCACTTGAGTTTTTTCTCAAACCGCAATAACTACATTAAAGAAGCACAGCGAAAAGAAGATGGGGTCCTTAGGAGGTGGAAAAAAGGCTGGCTGTCATCTGCAGCAAAGGTTTTGAATCGCTTTATAGTCACTCAACGCAGACGGAACAGAATCAGGCCATTTTCCCACGTCCCAAAGTCACCGGGAGGTGAAAGGAAAGACTGCGCGAACACGGACTCACTTGACTTGAGCTGCAGATGACACCACACTTTGGAGCAGTGAGTCCGGTATCTACATGTGGGTTCTGACACCGTATTACTGATCTATTCTGGTGCCAGACGCTTGATTTAATATCGATGTTGTTTGCTATTGTATTTTGAACTGTTTCATTTAAAAAAATATGTGTATATTATTTCCTTGAATTTAAAGCATTTTGTGACTAAAAAGGGCCATAAAGTTATTTTAAAATATACCTCTAAATATTAAAATCTGCATTTGAAATTATTTTTATGACTTTGAGCAGCTTTATGAAAGTTTGGGACAGAAAATTTAGATCTTTAGACACAAAAGAAAATTTCTACTCAAATTCATGTGATGTTTTGGAAAAAGAAAACCTCCTTAGTTCACTTCCATGCAGACCCGTGCTGTCTGACCCATAAGAGTATGAGAGCAGCAGACCTGAGCTGAACAATGCTGAAAACAACGTGTGTTTCAAAGGGGCACCTTTAAAGAGTGTGAAATGTACAAAGAAAAAATGAAATCACTACTCTATGAAAGCAGGTCTCTAGCGTGGACTTGCGGTCAGGACACTGCCTCATCTGCCTTCTAGAGATGTATACTAATGATAAAACAAGATTTTAAATGAAAATGGTTGTGTTTTGCACAATTACTTTTTAATTACATCGAGCTGTGCCTTGTCGCAATCCCTGGGTTGAGCACATACCTTTTGTTTACTCAGTTGAATGCTATGTAAATGTTTATGATACATTGTAGAGATTTGTATGTGTTATATGACATTTTTATTAATATATGTCCTGACTTTTTTAAATTCATTAATTAATTTATTTATGTACATATACTATTTTGCTATTTTACATGCTATTATTTTACATTGACTACTTTTCAAACGTACTTTTTTAAACTATATACAAGCTATTCTGACAAAAGGGAAATTTAAACGGGTGATACTTAAGAGCAGTCAAAACAAAGTGTAGTCAAATCCAAAGTAGATAACAAGCAAAATAGAAAAGAATGAACAGAAAACCACAAGCTACGCAAGTCAGGTCCATTGATAATCTAACAAGACAAGGCAAGACATTATAGTGCTCTGGGAGTTGATGAGGGGTGTGGCTTGCAATCATCCGGATTAGAAATCCTGAATCAAACACACGCACACATGCACAAACTAAACTCCCCCTTCACAAATGATCTCAGAAGTTCAATTCACCAGGTCTCTTAGGATACCTGACTATACACGTAACAGACACAATGCACACACTTGTACCATTTTCTGCCAAAATGCAATGAAATGGACAAAAACTGCCATTTGTTTTTTTGTAAAACAAAAGTAATTCTGCCCGATTTCCGACTGTCTACTATTTCTCCCAGTGGAACAATTCTCCTTTTGGGTAGAAGTCCAATCTTGGTGTGAAAGGGCAACTAATAACATTTCTAAACCATAGCCCTGTCGTTATTCAAGACTACTAAAGACAGAAGTTGCCTCATATTTGATGTAACAAAAGCGAATAGGTCGCATTTGGGATGTAATCTAGGTATTTCATTTTATTTTATTACATCACACATGCTTTTAAAGCTCTCTGTACTTTATGGGATCAGAGCAATATTGTATCATTTAACCTTAAAATGGAAAGGTTTATAGTATTTTAATGCAACGCATAATTGCATTGATTTATGCTTTGTTTCATTTAACACTTATTGATTTTTCATGTCCTACATCAGAATACATCTGCAGCTGTAGCCACAAGCCTTGTTTTCCTCCAGACGATGAGAAATTGCCTTTGTAATTGTGTGTAGTTTAGAGAGAGTGGCATTGCTTGAGCAACTAAAACCCCGGGGCAAGCATGTCTCCACTCTGGTTAGATTTTCTACCCTATTCATTAAGAACGACTTGAGAAGAACAAGCACTTTTCTTTTTATAGCAAAGCAGCAGGATGTATACATTACAACTGCTTTTTCACACTTTCTTATTTCCTTTCTGCACCATCTCAGAAACATTTATCTTAAATATTACTTGTGCACCAAGAGATCACTTTTCAACGTATTCACTTCTCATGCATGTGTGTGGGGTTATTCAGTCTGGTGTGCTGTTGTTGTCTAAGTGTTGCTCAAGCCCTATTCTTTGCCCGATGATAAAATCTGAAGATTTTAAGTTGACTCCTAGACTGAGGTTCAATAAAAGTTTCCAAATCAATAAATCTTGATTTCAGACATTAACTATGCAGAAATTCCATTGTTTTTCTTCAGTTAGCATCAGCTCATTACACATACATGAAAGTAGTGTTGCAGAATGATATCGAGAGATTCATTATTCATAGCAAATTGGTAAATAGCATTAGAAAGAAAAAAAAACAGAAAGAAAAATCACAAGCTAGTGTTACAAATAAATTAGATTTTTTTTGGAGCATGCACAAATCTCCAGCTGCTGTATTGCTAAAGTTGAATTTAAGTAGTCAACTCTAGAATTACGGTGCTTGTTCAAAGTATTTGGTTAATTTGTATCATAGACAAAACAAGTTCAAATGTTTCCCTCTTTAAAAGTTTGTGTGATGTTTTTGCTTTCACATTTGAGTGCTTACCATAATCGCTGGGAAATCGGACCCCTCAACACATTCACCTTTAGCACAGTTCGATTGCTTGCATTACAACCTCACACTTTGCCATTTGAATGTGTAAAAGGAAATGGCCAAAACTGCAATTCATTAACTGGCCACTTGAGGTGTGTATCAGAAATGAGCAGATTTTCATTGGCACCTACACTCCCTGGCCACTTTATTAGGTATACCTTGCTAGTACTGGGTTGGACCCCCTTTTGCCCTCAGAACTTCCTCAACTCTTTGTGGCAATGATGCAACAAGGTACTCTAAACATTCCTCAGAGAGATTAGCCCAAGATAGCATCGGGCCGTTGCTGCAGATTTGTCGACTGCACATCCATGATGCAAATCTCCCTTCCCCTCAAATTCCAAAGGTGCATTATTGGATTCAAGATGCCAGTCTAAGATGATTCACGTTTTATGACATGGCGCATGGAAGTAGCCATCAGAAGATGGGGACACTTTGGCCATAAAGGGATGGACATGGTCAACAACAATAATCCCGGAGGCTGGGGTGTTGACACAATGCTTAATTTGTATCAAAGGCTGGCAAAAAATATCCCCCACACCATTACACCACCAACTTGAGCCTGAACCATTGATACTAGACAGGATAGCTCCACAATAATGCAGCAGAAATCAGGACTCATCATATCAGGAACTTGCATAATGACCAGTTGGAGAGGTGTACCTGATAAATTTTTATAAATAAGTTTGTTTAATGCAACAAAAAAGTTTAAACCAGGTACAATTTGAATTGATGTTGATTTCAGACTACTAATTTGTGACCTTCATGACAACACTGCATGACAAAAGGTCATTTTTGAAATAAAAAATGAAAAGAAAAGGCTGCAGATCTCTCAAATAGTAGATGTTTGTGTATTATGTGATTTCTAATCTATGCACAGTGAAAGAGCACGTGCATCTGTCGTTCTGCGATCTCTTTTTTCGCGTGGAAATTGCCCGGATGGTCATTTGGCTCTTGCTTGCACTCCATCTTAAATCTGGCATGGAAGCCTTTGCTGCTGGCGGCCCTGGTCACAAAATCAATTGGCTAGAAATGACATCTGCCAGGATCCGCCTCAGGAGCACTCAGAGGTTACACAAATGAAACGAGAGCTTCTAATTGCAGGCTGATTTATGCACTTGTCTGAGTGCATCATTGCAGATCTGCACACTGCCCTCAGCACCCGCTGTCCACTTATACTGAAGTATCATGCCCTCATCTTTTTGTCTTTAACCGCCACTTTTTTCTCTTTCTCTACAGCCAACGTTTTTTTTATTTATAGCCAAATGTATACATCCAAAACTTTAGAGGCCAAGGATAAACACAATGAAGTGAGCCATCGTTTGGCTCAATTTCGGCACCGATATTGACGCCCACAGATACACGTCTCTCCTCTTCTGAATAAAAAGGAAAACAGTTAGCTTTGCCAGCTCTTGTTCATTTTGAATGTTTTATTTACTTACAGGCACATCTGACAGTAAGTCACAGTGAAGCATTCCAGAGGAAGTGTAGCTGCGGCAAGCACATGCAAACAACCTCTGAGCAGGAAGCTCTGTAAGAAGTCTTAGAAGTGAAACACCCTAGTGCCGCTGTCTCTGATTCTCTGTGGGCAGCCAGTAAATTGCCGCCCTGATATTTCCGCCAGAGGGATTAAAGAAGAGACAAGCCAGGGAAACTTTAACCTGCCGCTCCTCTAAATAAAACATTGAACAATGGTGAGTAAAGCGGCACAGAGCCAGAGAGGTTTTAAACATTGATGCGGCTCCTGGGTCACAAGAGGAAATGTATCTAAGATGTGAGTTCCTCTGCATTGCCTTCGCTTCACAGAGAGATGCAAATGCAGAGCACGGGGAACTGGCAGGGAGATAAAGTCAAGGGAGACTGGAGAGTAAGATTTTAAAAAGTTTTGGTCAAGTTTTTCTGTCTGCTGCCTTCTTGGTTCGGCCATGGAACATTTATCAAGACTGCTGTTTTATTCAGTTTGTTGTGAGACTTTAAATCTAAGAGTAAAAATGCTTATTATTTGGTTGGAATTCCAGAATCCCGAGACGATTTTTCAACTGATTATTTGAAATCATTTTGGCAGCCTGACTGATCTTCGTGGAACCTATAGAGGAACCCATGTCACTCCTCTCTTCAGCTCTCTCCACTGGCTCCCCATTGCAGCCCGTATTAAGTTCAAAATACTGATGCTTGCATACAGAACTGTCCTAGGGTCAGCAGCATTCACAAGCTCTTGCAATCGAACATCCCCTCGAGATGCCTGCGTTCAGAAAACGAACAGCGTCTGGTGGTACCATCTCAGAGCGGCACAAAGTCCCGTCCTATCTTTTAAAAAGGAACTAAAAACTATACTTTTTTGAGAGTACTTACAAACACATTTGTAACATTATAACAAACTGTCTGTTGTGTTTTTCTCCAGAACTTTAAGTTGCTTGGGATAAAAGCATGTGTTCCATGGAGGAGGTCCTGGTGCACCATGAGGGTACTCTAGCAGCAGTGTCAAGGGAAGTGAAAATGCCTTGGGTCGAATTTTTATTTTTATTTTAATTTGGTGCATTTTAAGGCCCGGAGCTTTGTAATTTTTATTTATTTTTTATTTTTTTTTATTTATGGTTAAATTAGGCTTATTTCAAGGATATAAAGGGTCTTGGAGTCTTATAAAAATTGACTCTGGAGGAAATTTTACAAGTTTTAAAGAAAAGTATGACCTTTTCGGGTTTTTAAATGATCACAAATGGTGTGTGGCTTGATTTTGGTGATAATAGAGCATTTTGTAATTAATTTATTAACCTTTTTCTGGTCAAAACGTGTTTGGGGTTTGTCACTTTGCAGACTATCCCTAAGCGATCCTGTCTCTCTTTGCTACACTGCAATGTATTTCAGCGAATATGGAGGAAGACATATTTTTACAAAAATAGCATTGCAGATTGTCTGCTATGTAACAAAGATCTATTAAGAGCCTCGTGCTATTGAGCAGAGAAACTGAAAACTGTGAAATCTGCAGTCAACATGACTGAACTCTTCTGACTGTTTCTTTGACATGTTACCAGTTGATGAAGTAGAAGTAGTTTACTTCATAAATTCAGGCTGCAGCTGTGTTTTCACGTGGCGGCTGTTAATTACCCCCCCCCCCACCCCGCCTCCTTTTTTTGAATTTTTTCTGATCATAGTCTATCAGAAACAGAAAACAAAGTGTCACTTAAAATGGAGATGACGTAGTGAAAGTGACGTTAGGACCAAGTATGGAGTGACCCAAGAAATTTGTGTTCTGCATTCAACCCATCACACAGCAGTGAATAAACACATGTGAATAAACTGGTGGTAACTGGTGACTTGCTCAAGGCCACCACAGTAATGGTTGTCACAGGAGGGAGAGAGTTTCAACACTCATACCAACTTCAATTCCCAGTGGAGATGAGGATTGAACCGGCAACCTTTTGATCCAATTACAGAACACTGATATAATTAGATATTACACATAGTTTACTTACAGATTTTGATTGACAAGAAAGGTCCCGGATAAGATCAAATCTCCACAAATACAAACATGTAAGTTCTTAGCCTGCTGGCCTGTATCTATCCATCCTAGAAGTATAATAAACAAATAATAGCTTATGGTTTACTCTTGAAATAAATCACAGCGTCTGTCTTGCTTTCAGAATTTTTTCAATCCGGTATATGAGAAAAAAAAATGTGGTCGGTCTGTTTTAGAACCCTCATGGTCTCTTCCATTAAGTATATTTAAAGCTGTACATCTGGCATCCTTGGTATTCTTAAATTCCAATGGTTTCCAGAGACCCAGGTGGTCTTTGCTGGTCACAATTTCCCTCTCTGCAGGATTAACTCAATAATATGCCCTCACTCCAGGAGCTGTGGATGGTATCGTCGTCTGACATTTTCAGCAGTCTGAGGATCTTCAAGATGTTGGTTGCATACAATATGATCAGTGTCAAATGATTCCTGTGTTGGTCTAGAACACAAAGAGTAACCCCACAGAACTGTCACTGACACGCCCCGCTACCCATTTCAATGAGTTAAAGCCAGAAGGAATATAGAAATCTTCCATTACGGTAATGACTCAGAAAAACATCACGATGCCTCTTTTCTAAGATGTTCATGCCTAAACACGAACCACTGTTGATTGAGATGCAGACAGTCAATTCGGGTTGTCCTTCTCTTTTTTCTCCTCCTCTCTGGTGGCAGATGTTGCAACATAGTGACGATTAAACAGATCAACATCTCCATAAAATCTGTATGAGGCAATGACAGCATTCTGCTGTGATAACAATGGCAGTCACATGATGCCATACTCAATCTGACTTCCTGCACATAATCACTGCAGCTGGATCCAATATTATCCTAGTAAAGGCTATGTGTGTGCTAGATGCTAATGTTGTCATGATGCATAAACTGTCTTTAACATTTATGTTAGTTCTGTATTCAAAATTGAGCACAAAAGGTTAAGATGCTCAATAGGTCACACAATGCATCTCACAGACCATTTGTAAATGTTTTAGCCTCTATTTGCTTTCGTGAACAGAGAAAAAGCACTGGGGGATGGTTTTTGTATCTGTAATGAGCTTGCAGAGCATTGATTAATTGACAAAAGGATTGTCGACAAGATCTTGTTTTTATGATCAAAAGTTCTGGTAACTCCACTGATGCTCTACACTTAACCGCATCTAAAATATGTGTATTTACAGGAATCCCTATAAAACATTAACACTCACATTATAAATTAAACATGTAGGATGTGTCTTTTAGGCATGTCGAGGGGGATTGGGGTGTTTGAGGATGGGGTAGACTATGATAAATGTTATTTACTACAGATTTATGTAAAATGCTGCATAATATTAACTTTTATTACTAATCCACAGTGGTTTGAATTAAAACAGAGTGTTTTTTTATTTGCTGTGGTAATTCTTGTGCATGATCTTTATAGTTCCATTTTAACATATGTAGAATTCGGATTCAATCCATCTTTTTCTGCAGCATTTACATTTGATTTTGAACATCTCAAATGTTCAAGTTTAGTGTATGTACGGTGCTCAACATAAATGAGTGCACCCCCTTTCCAAACCCCTTTCTCAAAGCTAAGTTTTATTCATTTATTCATTTTCCTGCCCGACTATCTCCTGCACACATCGAGCGAGAGGCAGAGGTACATCCTGGACAGGGGCTAAGTTTTATTGAACACTTATTTAACTCCACATGAAATTAAGTGTAATAATCAAACTTAGATCAGAAAATCTTGAGGTTTCTCAAACGGTTGAAGCACCCCTCATGATTTTCTCATGAACCATGATTTTTAAGACAGCCCTGAGTCTACTAGGCATGGATTGAACAAGTTGGCGACATATTGCAATCTTTTTCCATTCTTCGAGAAGAACCTCTTTTAGAGTCTGGACGCTGGATAGAGAGTGATGCTCTGAGCAGGAGACACTTGGCCATTCTTCACCCTGTCCTTCTTCAGAAATGCAAGTGTGTTTTGGATCATTGTCGTGTTGGAGAAGTGCAGCATCTTCTCCTTCAGTATCGAGCAGAACATTGTTGAGTTCATCGATGAAATGCAGCAGCACATAACCGCAAGACAGCAGCAAGACAACACAACCACCACCATGATTCACTGTAGGCACCAGGCTTTTTTGTTTGATATTATCAGCTTTACGACCCAGACATTCCAAATTTCGAATTCAAGTCATCCAGCACACAGAACATTCACCTTGCAAGACATTTTCATTGGAAGACACAATCGATAAGGATTGTTATTAGCCTCTTTCTATTAGCAACCCTATTCCAGACTTAGTCGAATTGCAAATCAATACACGACTGTCACATGACCAGTTCTTTTGCATTTTTGTACAGGAAGTACTTTTTTTTTTCTTTTTAACGTACAAAACTGTCTGTACTGTTATGAGAAGTCAAAACTTAGCCATCTGGATGATTTTCAGACAAATGTCAATTTCCATTTTTTTTTAAAATCATGCGATCAGACCTGATTTATCGGGAGAGGCTTGGCTGGAATATACGTTAGATCACAACTCATTCCAGTTCTTTATTCTTTGTGCTGTGTTTTTTACATGACATCATTTCACGCATCAAATCCTGTGTTTCCATTCTAGTTAACCCTTAGAAGTCTGAGGCCTTTTAAATTATACAATAAAATATAAAAAAACAAGGATACAGTTCATTGTCAATGTTTGATAAAATTTGTTTTAATAAAACCCCAGCTTCTTTATTTACAAATGTTTATTCATTACATTTCGCAACAATTCCACAACAATCCCATGTGGGCACATGTGTGTGTCTTTTTTTTTTGTGCCAGAACTTTAAAAAACACAAGCCACATCAAAGTACTTCCAAGGGTTATCCCTTCTTTTCACCACCAGATGTCACTGATGGCACCGATTTGTGCTGAGTAAAATAAAACTGAAAGGCGATCACTCATTTCGTGCATGTAGAGAGACAAGGTTGCACAACTTGCATTATCTGCTCTAATAACCAAACCACTGCAGCCACAGATGTATTCCATTTTTCTATGCGAGTAAACAAAAATTAGTAACACTTTTGAGCATTTGTCTCTAGTTCCACCTCAATTTATAAAAACTTAATGTAACATGTTTATGGATGATTTTTTTTTTGATTTCTCTACTTTCAGAGACTCACACTTCTGAGGATATACAGAGCAAAAGTGTAAAACGGCAAGCTTGCTTTGAAACAACACAGCAAAAGCAATGATTAGGTCATTACCGGGACTATGAAGAGATGTTGCAAGTCCTGTCTCCCAAAATTAGAAGAGAGGTCACAACATTCCCACATTTTTGTCGCTCTTGTTTGGGGTGGATTCCGGCTGTCAATAAGTATACAATAATAGCGTGGAAGTACTGCCAGTTTGAATAAAACAAGAGAGAGATCAACCGAATGAAAGGTGACCTTGCCATAATTGAGATTCATCACAGGCGTGGCAGACAGCGGAGGAGAGAAACGAGAGCGAATGAAATAAAAGATAGAGAGAGAGGATATCACAACACAAATATGCATTGCCAATTTTATAACAAAATGGCCAACTGTTGTTCCATCGCACGGCCTGAATGTCAATTCCAGGCTTAAAGCGGAAGTTCCCCTTTTCTGTGTTTAGCTCCCCATGTTAGTTCTTCTCTCCTTTTCTACTTTTATTGTTCAGGGCAGCATGTGTAGAGAGACAAATTATACCTTCCCTGTAGTAGAAAGAGCTTGCGGTCGGAGCTGTTCACTCTGTGGGAGAGATAACAGAGCTCAGCAATCCTGCAGTCAGACAGAAGATTTCACTTAATACGCCGACTTCAATCACATTATTTCCTTATTTAAAATTCGTAGGGAATCAACCTCCTGTGCAGAGCTTCAAGGCAACAGACAGATGTAAGTAAGCTGGATGTCAGGGTATGAATAGGGCTCAGTGGGACCTAGCTTACGCCGGGTGAGATTATGCTGGCTTTTCTGTGGTGTACAATGAGCAGGTTTGAGTTTCAGCCATTGCAGGCCAGAATCAGGTTCTCACCACTGGGCCACAGGAGTCATATTTGTTTGAACCAGACACAAATTAAAACAATTAGTCCAGGTTGAAATCCTACATTTAACCTCACTCATAGCTATGAAGAGTTTGGTTCCAAAAAAGCTATAAATCCATACATTATAAGTTGAGAAAATGTTTTTTTTTTTTTGTTTTAACTGTTTGTTTCCATTTAAAACTGTAATAGATTTGTTAGACAGTTTAAATTTCCATTTAAAACTGTAACTACATTTTGATTTGAAATGTTTTTAAAAAATGTATATTTTTCCACAAAAATGTTATAAATTCCTTCCATCGTTATAAAGCAATTTTTACTGAAGAAAAAGGACAAAAAAGACCACTAATAACATGTTTTGTGATGTTTATGAGAACTTACACATAAAAATGTTAGGAATGAACAGAGCAGATCCAAATGCAACCAGTTATTTTATTTGAATAAAACTAAAAAAAAAAGAAATAAAAAAAGCCAACAAAATCAATGGTGAATAATCTGCCAGAAGTCTCAAGGCTACAAAAGAAGGAAAAGTAAAAAAAAAAAAAAAAAAAAAAAAAAAGATTTGTTTTACACTTTTCAGTTAATTAGTTCACTTATCATATTGGCTTGTTAGAAAACATATTAAACAATCTTTTAGATCAAACTACAGCCACCAAACTGTAGCAAAAAAAAAAAAAGAACTGGTCTGGTTTGGGTTGCTATATCTTTTCAGACTGGTAGTATTTTTGTGAAACCACATTGTTGGGAAATTGTTTGTAAAGCTGTAACTCAAACTGAAAACCAAATAGAAACTTCAAATGAATACAAATGTGGAGAACATCAATCTATGCAAGAACATACCAATCACTGTGAAAAAAGTATTTGAACCCGATGCTCTAGAAGGAATTCAATATATACCATTGACTTAAAATGCCCATTATAATTACAATAACTTGAAAAAAATGGGAAACGGCACCGAAAATATCTTCAAGATGAAACTTAATACAGGAATAGGTGTTTGTTTATGTTAAACATAGTGACTTCAGCAACTGCTCTCTAGCGACCAAACTTTACCCTAAAAACCAAACTTTCTGAACTCTATCTTACCTTTTGGTAAATAATAAATACATTGTGGGTGGTTAATGAAACTTATAGTGATAAGGGGAACATTGTGTCACTAAACCCTCCATAGCAACCATTTTGGCGAATTACTTTTTCAGCTAAGGAAAATTACAGAGATGTAGGGGTTTGTTTGTATCATTTATATTGACATGGGTAACTTTTTATGATGTCATTGACTCTTCCATAGCAACCAAAATTTAACCTTGGCAACCAATCCATTTTGCTTGTAAAAATACTTTTACACGTCACATTTACAAGCCAACATCAAAGAATCCGAAGTAGAGGCAACAAACCATTGCCTTGATAACAAAAATGGAACCACTGTCAAGATTTTTTATCTATTATGTTGAAAATCGGGTGTTGAATCACCAATATAAGGTAATGTTAAATATATAACAATATTGGTCAGATAAGTACTATGAAACATTCCTACAGCATTCAACACAACAGTAAGACATCCCTTTTCTTGATTTTCTTGGTTTAAGGAGGTAGACTAGAAATGTTATTAGCTTTAAAACTCTTTGAATGCTAAACAGCTAACAGGAAGCAAAAGAGAGGGTGAGGGGGAGGGGAAAAAAGAGTCCGAATAAGTGAAGCAACTTATTTAAGGTTTAGAAAATCAGAGAGAAATCTACAACACCCTGACCTTTAGAGCCTTGGTGAGATGTAACTTCCTGTTCTATTTCAGAGCAGTAGGATTCGATTTTCTATTACGATCAAATTACTACTGATTCTATTACTACTGACCAAATGCAACAACATACGCAATGCCATTTTATTCATTTTATTTTACTAAACTGTGTATATTTAAAAAAAAATAATACACAAATTTTCTGAACAAACAAAAGTGGATTAATAATTTGGAACATGATTACTTTCTTTGAACCAACACAAGCCATACTTTGTTTTTTGTTCTTAAAGGTGAAGTGATTTTTTAAGATCACATATAAGAGGATTAAAACAGGTGGAGACTCTTGTATCTCCAGAAATTTTCTTCATTTGTAAGACTAGTGTAGCTTCAATTCCCTGTTGACAGTAAAAAAAACTTTTATCAAATAGAAGAAAATCCTGTTGCTGACAAGTTAATTAAAGGATTTTCTTTAGAAATGACTGCTAAAGAGAAGACAATTAAAGGCCCATTACTCCACAATGAGATACAGTGGGATAACTGCCATACCGTTGTCTTCAGAGAACTTGATGGAATAAATTCAGTGCAGCTGCAGAATTAAATCTAAATGTTACACTCTTAACTCGTCATTAGTGTTTAATGTGAGTATTTTTCCATTTTGTCGAGTCAAATGGTTATTTACTTGAAATTGAAAGTCTTCATTGGGACCAAATGAACCTTTGCTGCCCATAAGAACAAAAGGAGAGACTTAGTGGCCCAGATTGTGTTCCGTCTGTCTTTGATTTTATCCTTCAGCCCATCTTTTCTCTCAATGCATCTCTGTCTCAGCCTCTTCCAATGTCCCACTCCACCTGCTTCTAATGGATGGAGGGCTGCTTCAGTCCCCAGGTGTGAGAATGAGATGTAATTTTCCTCAGGTGTCTCTAATTGCCTATCATTTAGTATTTATGGTCTGGGATATTTATCACGTCCTGCTTCTTTAGGACATGGGGTGGGAAAGAGAGAGTGTGCGTGTGCGCGTGTGTGTGTGTGTATGCATGTGTGTGTGTGTGTGTGTCCATCATTTGGTGGATGAATAGAGTCTGTGTGGAATCTATCTCCACGACAGCTCCAGAATGAAATTCAGATGATCTGTTTGAGTGATAGCTGTATTTAGTGACAATTGAATCATGGACCTGGAGCTTCTCCTCTGTAACTTTATTAAAAAGGTAAAATGTGAGAGATACATGCAGTATTTAGACAACCAAATATCAAATATGTCTTGACGTATGTCTTGAAAGAAGAGAGAATGCAGCTGCAGAAAAGTGGCATCTTAGTCTCTTTTTTTGTAACTTGGTTTTTAAAGTCTGCCAATTGTACATCCCCGCAAGCTCTTTTAGCCAATCAACCAGTTTAAACAGTTTGTGTCAATACTGAGAGTTCTGTTCTAAAAACGAGGTCAATAAGTCACTAGAGTGTCCACGTGTCTGTGTTGGATGAGCAGCCACATGTTTGTATTAACCTGTGATTTCCCTTGAGAATTACTGAATGTTGCACTTCTGAAACAATCTGTTTTTTTTGCTGAACTGTTAGGGCCATGAGCTCAGACTGTTTCAGGTCTCAAGCTCATAAAAAAAACAATGGCAGCTGCACGGAGTAGTTTAGGGTGGCTTGGCTTTCAATAACAAATATAGAAAGATAAGTGCCTAATAACAGCTGATAAAACGCATACATACCTGCACTGAAGTGGCATAGAAGTCCTCCCCAATTGGAACCTGTTTTTGTATCTTTCTCAAGAAAATGCTTGCTACAAATCCATATTTTCGACGGGTCAGATGTTAGTGGCCACCCATCGCTCGAAGCCAGAGTTTAGGTCTGACTTCATCACGGGGAAAGCCATTCATCACCTCAGCACCACGGAAATAAACACTTGCAAACCATTCTGAACTCCAAATCACTGCGCGCCTTCAATCTTGACAGGACGTGAGAGTTAGGTGTCATTAATAATTAATATGCAGCGCCTTCTGATAGGATAATCGAGGATAGGCTCATTAATAATTACAATACTGAGTCATAGAAGCCTTATAGGACAAAAATATGAAAATAATCATTTCTTTTCAAATAGGAAGTCAGAAACTGTGAACAAAAGATGGAAATTGAACAGTTTTACCCACAATGTTTTGTAACAATTGCAATAATAATAATAATACAAAAAATTTCGGACACATTTCTAGTTACCTGTCTCTTAGACATGATCAAATCCAGTCTGGGTGGAATGGGGGAAAGGCTCACTCTTAGGGTAGCCTCCAGAGAGGCTCTGAGTCTGCTGCGAGCTTTGGTCTTAGTAAGACTCCAAGATAAGTTGGAGTTCAAGAAACAACGGCTGTCCAACCGCTCTTTTATTAAACTCCGTATTGGAGTGAGTACAGCAAGAACGTAACGGTGAAGCCGGCTCAACTCACCTGAACCAAAACAACAATATCCCCTTAACGTACGTTTTGACCGAAATAGACCGTTTTAAAGTTAACGTTATTAACAGAGAGAACATTGGTACGTCTTACCATCAATTGGATCTCTCTGCGTTTGCCCGGGAAACTGCAGCAGCGCGAGACGTGGTGCGTCAGTAATTAGTGACACTCGCAAGGAGTACACCCAATCTCCCAAATTAATGTTATTATTAATATCATTTATTATTTGTTTTTAATGTCCTCTGATGGATTTGAGTGTGGTTTAAAATGTAAAAAAAACTAAAATGAAATAAGGCAAAGAGCCACGTGCTATATTGGCCGAGGCTCTATTGGCGCATAACACAATGCCTGACTGACGCCTCACTGCTACCCGCGGCCCACACGTTCAGAACAGATTTTTTTGCGCGGCCCACTAGTTGCCACTCGCGGACCGAGATTGGGCCATGGACCCATGGTTAAGAAACACTGAATTAGAGGATATTTATTCAAATGAGAAGTTCTAGCATATATCTAAAATAATCAAATTTTTAACCATTACTATACCTATTATTATTATTATTATAAATATGCTTACAACTAAACAAGATGTTTACATTTCATTGAGCTCATTTGCAATCCATTCATTCTGACTTTATAGTCAACAACCTAGACACTTGTATTTTCAGTATTTCCCCTACCATTCAATAAGGAGGGGTGGGGTATTTCAATTAGCATATTTAACTGCGCATAGACTACCCTCACCCGCATCACCCTTTTTTGCTGCTTAGGGGCACCTCCTTCAAATGTTGTTGGTCTGAACAGGGCTGTAACTTATACTTTACTGTTTGACATTTCTCATCTTAAGTACTTTGCATATTTAACTGAGTATAATGTGTAGCACCATTTTCCGTAAACAAAAAGCTCATTATTGGGAGCTTTTTTATCATCCTGTTTATGTAGAAATCTAAACAAATACTTTATTAAAAAAACACCAAAGTTCAATTTAAACTTGTTGACAGTACGACTATTAAAATTTCCTTTTTTTCCTCATTATTGTTTAAAGGAAGACTTCTCTTAATTCAGTCATGTAACTAATTTAATTTATTATTGTGATATTGTTCTACTTTATTCTTTATAATTGCTCTATTTGTAAACCGTGTGCGTGTGGATTGCTACGAGCAAATTGATGGCTTTGCAAAATCAGTTCATTAATTAATATCCATGAAATATTGTTACTAATTCATTTCATAATCCAGCTTTCAGAATGAACAGCACTTTACATTTCCTTGCTTCACATAGAACAAAGAATCATTCATCTAACCGTATCTGCCTTTAAGTAATGAACAAGCTGATCACAGCTGGTGTCCCCAAAGAATGAATTTAATGAGCTGCTTCATTTGTACTTTTTATGAGTCTGTTTTTTTTCTAGATTATGTTCTTGGCAGACATCTGGAAACACTGTATATATTCACAGACCTGCTTGGACAAAGACCACTGTAATGCTAAGCATTAAAAAACAAAAATTTCACAATGTTGAATAACAACAATCACTAATTTTGCTTCATACTTTATCATATTTTTACACTATAAACAAGTCAAAAACACCATCCTACATCAGTAAAAACACCAGCCAGGGCGCTCATAATATTTTGTAACTGGGGTTTTGCATTTGATAGAGTGACCAGTCTCTGTATCTGGATTCCGTACGCTTTGATGCAAATCGATTTACAATTTGGGAAAAAAAACACAAGAAGCAAGAAGGTCGGTTCGATATTAGAATTGCTCGAGGAAGACATTCCAGCTGATTCAAAATTTAGTGCTTCAGTTTTTAGGTGCTTTTTGCAATTCCACCAGCCGGGAACTGTGAAAGAGAAAGTTCTGGTGAGGGTTTTTCTGTCTCAATGAGATGGAACAACTTTTCAGAATGCAGGCATCTGGAAGAGAAATAGGATTGATGAAGTCAGTTAGGATGGTGCTGACCCTGGAACAGTTCCGTATGCATGCAATCTGCATTTTGAACTTGACACAGGCTGCAATTGGGAACCAGTGGTTCCATGAAGGTTCCATTCTAGGTTCCATGAAGATCAATCGCGCCACTTCTGTATCTTTTGGAGGGCTCTGGCTGCACAGAAAGGAAGTCCAGCAAGGAGTGCATTGCAGTAGTCCAGTCTTGATTTGACTGTTGTGGGAGTTAGATTGACACGTCTTTATTTCTTTTAACATTTTGTGTCGAACTCATTCCTTATTTTGCGCTATATTCACTATTCAGATTAAATTTGAGTGTTGCTCTCCTCTCTCTTAGTAAGAAGTTTGCCGAATCGAGACCAGCTGGTGACCTTCATGAATGGAATCCGCATGTTCTCCCTGTAGGTTTCTCATGGTTACTCTGGTTTCCCCCACAAGAGAAACATGCATCAGGTAAATTCTAGATTCTGCTTTGATTTGTTTAGTTCTGTTTGTGTTAGACGGCGACCTATCCAGAGTGAGCCCAGGGATATCCAGGAGCTACAAGGAGGATTCACATAGTTTATTGATAACCAGCATGTAATGTTAAAGCTATAGTGCTAGCATAAGCACTGTAGCACAGGGAGTTCACATGGCTCTTATCTGGCTGAGGGTGTATTTTATAGAATATCCTTGGAGGACTGTCTCATCAGGGTGACCAGGTGAGAACCTGTCATGGTATCCACAATAAGAGAGGTGGTTTCCACCACGCAGGCGACGAGGGAAACTAACCAGCTAACCCGTGGAGATCACGCACCAGCTGTAGTCCCCTTCGGATGATTCAGGTGGAGCACAGGCACGTAGGATATGCGGAGATAGTTCACTAGGCTTACACAAGGAAACTTTGGAGATCCATCAGGACACAAAGGGGACATGTCCGATGGAGCTCTTTTACATAGATGACATTGGCTGCCGCAACTCCCGAACCTTGGAGCTTCTGTGAGATGGAGTTTATGTATTGGATTCTCCGTTGATGATAGGCAAATGACTTGAGTATCCACAGGGGAGATCAATGACGCAGGACTGCCGGATCTGATGTGTGCTAAAGAAGTAAAAGTATGAATTTACGAAATTAACGAAATGTGCAATTGTTTTATTTAAACTGTCATGAAACACACAAAGGCGAAAAGAAACGTCACACAAGGGAAACACATGCGGCGACATTGATGACATTGGCCGACGGAACTCTGTGACATCGACGACGGACTCCAGAGCATCTACTAGGAAATCCATCGTGGCCCACATTCCCCTAAAGAGCATAATACTCATTACAGTGTGCCTCTTTGAAGCAGATGGCAGGAACAGCGGAAATAGCGGCGTCTTCGACGAAGCACCGGAGAAGGCGACATGCCAGGCGAACACCAGGGAAGGAAACCTCTTTGAAGGCACCAGAGGCAGGAATGTGATCCATGGAGTTCAGCAGGAGATCAACAACAGACCCAGGAGATAAGTTCCAAATAGTTAACAGCTTTTTCAGAGGTCAGTGTCTGTATTCAGAGCTAGTAGCGATGAGACCAGACAAGAAGTGAAGGGAGTGAGTGGGTTATAAGGGAAAGGAGGTGATAGGGTGATGGAAATGAATGGATGGAGTTTCATTGTGAGATGTGGAGTTAAAGGAGTGTCATTGAGCTTGGCAGGTGGAGCCCTGACACAAAACCCTCTTACATTTATTTGCACACTTAGTTCCTTATTTTTTTCCTTACAGTTCATCCAAACATCCAAAAGCATTTAACGTCTAGATAAAAGTCTTTCAGGTTGAGTAGCAAGGCAATAATCACCAGCATCGTGCAGCAGTGAGGTTTAGAACGCAAGCTGGATATTTCATTGCATGCTTTACATAACATGCCTTTTATCAAAACCCCAGTGGCCTTGATTGGCATGTCACTTTTAGCATGAAATAAGCTATTATTTAAGAAAACAAAAGCCTATTCTCAAGAAGGAGCTGTCCATGGAGATGTGGTGCTGAAACGGCAGCACCACTGATTATAGCTCATACTGTTTTAAGAATGAACAACTCCACACGCTTCCTCTTCTTGATAAAGATGTTCAAAACTCACATGAAGTGCCTGAGCTTATGCAAACTGGAGCAGCATTCTGGATGTGGCCTTCTTTCATTTTGCTTCTTTCATTAAAATGTGTTTAATTACATTCTTGCTGCGAGGCGAGATCAGAGGAGGAATCCCTTGAGCCACCTCCTGTTGTCATCTAATACCCTTCAGCGCTTCCAGCACCTACATCCCCCAACTTTTCTCTCTCTATTTCTCTCTATCTCTTGCTTTTAAAAATCATCTTTCTGGAGTGGCGCAACACCAGCTTAACAATCCACAACACTGACAGCAAATGATAACCAGCTTTGTTGTCACATCGCCTCTGTCCAGCCGCTTTTAGCTGTGTTTTTAAACTAGCATTACAATTCCACATGCAACAAACAAGCAGACATGCTCTAAAATGTTATTATTGTGTGTAATGCATTTTTACAATTTCTCACTTTTATAAACAATTATATGTTATGAAATCAAATTGAAGTAATAATACAATGACCCTCATATCAAAGTGGTCCTTGCTGCAGACACGTCGTGCACCGGATAACACATCTTACACCTTTAAGGCCTCTGCACACCAATTCACACAAATCTTTGCATGACATCTCAGCAGGGGTGCTCTTCGTCTGGGTCTGGGAAATATTGATGCAATGACGCTACCTGCCTGATGATGGCGTTTGCAGTACAACAGAATCAGTTTATACTGTTGGTGGCTGATTACAGGGAGCTGTTTAGACAAAAATATGAAGAAAAGAGAGGTTTTGTGGTGCTCTATTTCTTTCCTGTTTCCTTTGCAAAGTTGAAGTGAAAATGTGGAATAAGTGCCACCAGGAGGCTCTGGTCCTACTCACATCGTCAAAAGAGCCAGCTTTCAGTGGTCATTCACTTTGCAAAAAACGGATCTGAACAGTGTGAAACTCTTTTTCATTGGCACCACTCGTTTAGTCAGATAATATCCTGTTGGTGCCCATGGATTTTGATCGATGCACGTTCCAGCACAAAACTTCGGATCGAGAATTCAAATGAGCATGTAGAGGCCTTGTGCATGTGCAAAAGATGGTGCATGCCCTGTTCAGGCGGGTTAGGGTTAGGGCTAGCATTTGGGTTACGGCCCATTATGTCACTGTGGAGCAGTCTGCAGTGAGGATTGTCTTCTCATATGCCAAGAGGCATCAAGGAATCAGAGTGTGTTCAAGTGCTAAAAATCAACTGAGTTCAAGCCAACAAAACAAGTTTATGTTTGGAATTTGTGCTTTGTAAGACACATAGGCTCTCCTTTTCTGGAACAATCATGTCAGTGGTGCAACATCTTTCAGGTTTCCTAAAAGACTTGTGTAAATCATAAAAAATTGTAAACGCAGAGGGAGCTTTTGAAAGATGACGATTGCTAAACATTAGAATAATAGACAGCATAGGGGTCTCTTATTGTGGATAATAGGTCACAGGGGTCTGCCCGTGCCTATATCCAGCGCACATCGGGAGAGAGGAGGGGTGTACACCCTGGACAGGTCGCCAGTAATATATTTTTGGTTCAAAAATCTCTACTGTCGATTAAACCTTAGAAGTTGTTAACAAATATTTGTTCAATTACATTACATTTTTGTCTGTTTTTACGGCAAAAATCTCTGAAAAAAAGTTTTTTGTTTAATAAAAAAATGAACAAAATGAAGCAAAATGAAAATTCACAAATCCACAATTCAAAACAATGTGAAAATTATATCAAAATACCGGAACAACCTCTCCTAAACCTATTCAAAGCACTGCTTTTTTTTACCAGAACTTTGAAAAATACAGGCCATCTCACAGGTCTTGTACTTCCAAGTGTTATTCCTTCTTTTCACCCCTAGATGGCACTGATGGCATGAATGTAGGGTCTGTAAAATGAAAGAAGCATTTTCTCACATTTTAATTTGAATTCAAATTATGTCACAATTCTTGCAATGTTTGTTAAAATTAATAACCTTTTTGAAACCTACAAATTACATTTAAAATCAAAATTAGACATAATTTCTACTTAATTCAAAACAGCTGTTGTGATTGATGCATGCACCCAGGTTTGCAAAGACTTCAAAGGATTAACATTAAACTGCTTGTAAATCTAAAGAAAGCCGCAAAAGCTTTTAAAAAAAAAAATTCTAAAAAAAACTGCATTGTGTTTTTCAATAGCCATTCTTAGTTTGTAACAAACTGTATTTTTGGTTTGTTTGTTTTATTTTGAGCAAATCTCAAGCAACTCTGATGTACACATTCATTGGTTTTAGCCTACAGCATCAAACATAATCAAATAAATAATTTATTGTTAGAGTAGGATTCATAAATATGTTGGAATTCCAAAGGCATCTGGATGTGTGTGAAACTAATGAAGTTATAGTTTTATTACAGTTTTAATTTCAGCTATACATTCTGCATCACAAAAATTAAATGATTTTAACTAAGACTGCACTCCATGTTCTCAGCGAATAAAATAAAGCTGTCCCTTGCCGCTCGTTGAAGGCCTGAACAGAAATCTCTGCAGGTCATTTTACTGATTAGTCATCAAGGAAAGAAGAAGAAAATCCCCGGCAGATGATTTGAACGCAATATCCAGCAGAATAGCTGCTCTATTTCTCACTGCCAAGGTGCTATTATTGCCAGATGCTACCTTCCGCTGCATCCAGTCGACAAACAAATACCTGGGAACAGAGATCTGGGAGGAACAGGAGGGGAAGAAAGAAGGCTCATCTGGGCCATGCTCAGACAGATGGCCTGTATTTAGAAATCCTCCACAAGCTCAGATCTTATCAGCCCATGAAGTTAACATAGCTGCACTAACTTATCAGAACCTTTTACTGTAGATGTGTTGTTCTCTATCGAGAAATTAGATCAGGTCATAATTTATGCTATTGTAGTTATGGCTCAGGTCAATAAGTTCAGATCTTGTTTATCAAACTAATGCAAAGTAATCTTTTCTAAGTACACAACAAAAGCATGTTTCTCAGCGTGGCATTAACATGTTTAATGTTTTGGTGTGCAGTTGATAGAACTTTGGCAAACAGGTTTTATACAAAAAAAAAGGCCAGTAAAAAATGATAGGAACGCATTGGTGTATGCTTTTGTAATCCATTGTGTGGTACATTTTTGAGATCACAAACCAGAGGAACATTTTGTCTGCTTCATATAGTCACCTGGCTCTCTCTTTTTCCTCATTGCAGCATTTTATTCTTTAAGGTTTACGCTAAATAAAGCAGTGTTTTCTGTTAAATCATCTTTTGCTTTCAGAGTCTTCTGTGTTGGGTTATTGATTGAAATTAATATATCCATATCCACATTCCTTAATATTATTTAAAGTTATTTAAATTACATTTTAATAAAAAAAAAAATAAAAAATTTAGTTCAATCAGACAATGAATTAGTTCTTACAAAAGGGATTTGCAAAATAAATACTTCATTTATAATTCAAGTTTAGAATGGATGGGTTGCAAATAAAGCTCTCTATTTTCTCGCACAATGTCTGGCCCTAACCTATAAGCCCAAGTGAGTGGGCTGGAGATAGCCAACATGAAGACCAAACTCATAATAAACAATTTAAACAAAGGGTTGGATGGGTGAATTGATGGAGGAGGTGATTGAACGTACGAGTGGATGACTGATTTCACACAAGCCTGCAATTTATTATTATCATAATGTACATTATTACAGGTTTACAATTAATATATTTCACAGATCAGAATGCCTCTTTATATTTGGTACCCGATTGTTTTCCTGAAGATTAATATTTTACTCCATTCTTTCATTTCTAAACCTCCACGGTTGCTGCAATTTCAGAGTTGACCTTTTTACTGTGATATCATGTCATAATTATCTAATTTCAGAGACCCTGTTGCTTTTCTAATGATACAAACATACAATTCTTCTCCATGGTGGAGTTTAATTATCTGAGTCAGCATGGCACGTAATCAAAAACTCACATGTGACAATATCAGGTTGACAAGAATAAACAACACCATCGCTGGAGACAAGACTTTGGTTTCACTACTTTTCCATTTGCACCTCAAAAAGACTTTAATACCTAAAATGTGTGTGTTCCATTGTATTTAAGGTGTGTTTGAGTAAGAAGGGCATGGTCCTTTCATCAACGTGTCCTTATTGCAGATAGTGTTCAACAGCAGTTTACTGCCATTCCTCGTAGTGTTTAAAGAAATCAAATGAAGGTGAGACGAAATGTTGCTTCTCGCAAACAAATGCACTGCTAAAAAATATATGTACCACTTACTAAATGGCTAAAGTACACAACCTTTGATGTACACAAACCTAACTTTGATGTCTTGTAAATGTGCCTTTTAAAAGAATTTTTAAGCAAAATCAAATGGTTGCCAAGGTAGACATTTTGGTTGCTATGGAGGAGAAACTGACACCATGCAAAGTCCCCTATCCCCCCATGTCTCAGTAATTTTCCCTTGCTGAGTAGCGATATGCTAAATTGGTTGCTAGGGTAACAGTCTGGTTGCTATGGCAGGGTCAGTGATCTTATATAAACTTTCCTTTGTTTATTATGAGTTAAATAATCGACCCCAATGTCTAAAATTTACCAAAGCTGAGATAAGAGCTCATAAAATGTGGTTGCTAGGGAAAAGTTTGGTTGTTAGGGAGCTGTCAGTGATTTATTAACATAAAGAAACCTGTAACCTGAAATCTGTCTCACCTTGAAGATATGTCTGTTGCTATTTCCCATTTGTTTTAAGACAACGGTAAATATGTAACCTCTTCTAGAGCCTCTTCTAGAGCCAGAGTTTCAAATTATTTTTGTTTGTTTTTTCTTCCACAAACTGATAACCTCCAGAGGTGTGGTCTGTTTGAAGTTTCTACGAGGTTCTCAGTTTGAGGAACAGTTTTACTATGTTTGTCCCTAGGTTAAGTCAATGGAAAATGATTTCCCAGGATTCCTTTCGTGGACCTGAGTCAAAGCAATTTGGATGTTTTTGCAAAGTTTGGTAGCTATTTATCTTGGTTGACACTGATAGCATATTAGCACCGGCTAATTGAGCAGTTGCTGGTGTTTTAAGTGTAGAATAACTGGAATTTAATTTGATATCATTTGGTTTACACTCAAAGTAAAATATTTCCTAACTGAAATAGACCAGAGTGTGGTTGAGTGAGAAGATTATAAAATCATCTTTGAACATTAATCCTTATTAATTCATTCGCAGTACCATGGGACTTTCACAAAGGATATTCATGCAGATGAACATGGAAACAAAGCACTTTTATGCAGAGATTTTGAGTTGCAAACAACACAAGCTCCTCTGCTTAATGCCAGTGAAGCTCCACGTTTCCAGCGGATTTGCCTAATAGGAATCAATCAAGTGATTCTCTGTGCAAAGTTGTTGCTCTCTTGACTCCTCTGCATGCATCAGGGGCATCTTGACAGGTCACAGAGTGTGTCATCCTCCAGTACTGTTTAGACAACGTCTCATTTGTCAGAGCGAACGGGGAAAGTCAACAAAGAAGACGCTTGACAAATTCCTTCAGATTCTCAAGCTGATTAAATATTCAATTAATTTTTCGGAGGCCTGTATTCTCAGCCATTTCCTTCCCTGATGGTTTCAAAAGGACAAAAGCCTCCACAATATCTCATCTTCAGTCAGAGCCAGTGACAGCTGGCACTGGAAAGGTTAGCTGTCCACTAGGTTTTTTATTATTTCCTTTGGGGGTGAGATAAAGAGGGGGCGATAGAGAGGCCTTGTGTTTTGGTAAGGTTTTGCAAAGCTGTCTGAACTGTTAGTGTAGAGGATGGAGCGGTGTGTGTGTCTGCGAGGGAGCGGGTGTGTGTGAGCATCAAAAGCTCTCTGTGCTATAGAGAAAGCTGTCTGGGAAAGAATAAAAGGCCTCTCCAGCGGTCATTTAAACAGCCTCAGCTGGGCATTCAAGCTTTCATCAGCCTCAGAGAAAGAAAGAGAGACGCACAGAGACAAAAAGATTTTAGGCATCAGAATGCATATCAAAGCACTAGATGCCCATGGATGATGAAAGCCTCTGTCAGACAGCCACAAGTTTCTTGCTGACTTTGGCCAATAGTGCTAATTAATCATTTTGGAATTACGTTCATTGTTTATTTATTTATTAACAGTATTAACCATTTTCCGTGTTTTCAATAATTGCACCTGATGGTAACATGTATTTCATGTAAATGCCAGAATTGGTACGTGGTTAAACTTTATTGCCCTTTCTAACTTTGAACATATGTTTGGCACGTACACGCTTAGAAAAGTATTGTAATAGCGCTAGGCACAGTGATGTCACTGGACTAGAGCAAAGGTGACGTCATTAGGACATCATTGCTCCTTGCATGTAATTATACGCGTTCTCTTGCAAACCGTTTGCAGGGGTAGGGTTCTCCCAGTTTGCAGTATTTGTTTATACCTGGCGCTTAAGTCAGCTCTTTGTGCTAGTAAAGGTAAGTCTAGGTTGCTACAGTGGTGTCAGAAGTGGGATAATTTAAAAAAGAAATAGAGCAAATTGGGGGTGATGCGGGAAGGGAAACAGATCATTTCTGCCTGAAGGAGTCAGCCGGAGCCGAGAGATTCCAGAAAATAGTTGTGATGTCATAATGGAGCGTAGACACCTGCCATGATTTGTTATGCTTTTGAAAATGCTTCATGAGTTTTTATGTACATAGGCGAGCAGACAAGGAAGGGCACTAGGACCCAGACAAATTATAGGTCCCGTAGTCTCGCCTCTGAATAAATTGTGGTATGGATTGCTGTTTACATTCGACTATGTGTTTTGCTTAATCCTTAGAGGTTTCTTTGCCAATCACAGTGCCAATCACTGTCTTAAATTAAGTAGGAATGACGTATATCAGCTATTGTGTGATTTTCATTTCAAATATTGTGTAGGTTTTTATATTTTTTATTTTCCACGAACAACCCAAGAATTATGATACATAATTTGCAAGGCAATTCAAATTAAAAGGTGAGAAAATGCACAATCGTCTTTCAGTTTTGTTTTACTGACCCCAAACCAATGCCATCTAGTGGTGAAAAGAAGGGATAACCCTCAGAATTACAAGAGCTGTGATATGGCTTGTGATTTCCAAAGATCTGGCACAATAAAAAAAAACACAATACCACAAAAGGTGCTTGGAAAAGTTTACATGGTTTAGGTAAGTTTGGAAAGGTTCGCCTAGTTTTTGACCAATTTAGACCTTGTTTTGCTTTTTGGTGGGATTTATGAATGTCTCAACACTTTTGATTTCTGTTACAAAACAAAACAGTTTGTTCTCAAATTCTGAATATTATTTTTTTGTACAATTTCAGTGTTGTTTTGGAATGATTGTGTAAATTTATTAAAAAAGTGGGTTTGTACTAAATAGATAAAAAGCATTGCCACAAAAAAACTTTCAAAAATAGTTTATTAGCGCAAAAAGGCCCCAGACTTCTGAGGGTTAAATGCTAGTTTAACGATTGACTTTATTGATGCTCCAGGAAAGACTTATCTAATTATGTGACCTGCACCTGAACACAGTTAACAAAACATCCTAAAAAAGTGATGTTTTTTTATTTTTTTTTTCTGCAATAATGGTGCCATTTACGCAATTGGTTTCGTATTGTTTATTATTATAAAAATGTTGTTATTGAACATGGCATTGCTGTTTTTTACAGAAACTAATACTTAATGTCAGTTCAACATAATGTTCATTCTGTGAGGGCTCTGTGGTTGTAAAATGTTTTATATCTGCTTTAGAAGAAATAGACTTTTTTAAAATCGCTTCTGAGTCTTACAAACTCAGCAGTACTTAGAAACCCTGGTACATTTTAGCAAATGATAAAACAAACATTTGTAGAATATTCTTGTTTGCCCTTCCAAGTCTCTGAAGTGAGTGATGAAGAATCATCTGAGTGCTAGTAAATATCTCCCAGCTTTTGAGGAAATGTGATTTTCAGAAACGGCTTTGAAACCCTGCTATTTTTCAGATTACCATTCTGGTCATCTCTCTGAAGCTACGCAGCACTGTCCTTAATGCCAAATAATATCCATATTAATGTAATGAATAAGTGCTTTAATAGCCCTGGGGCAGTTGGGAAGAGTTGGTTTAACATGATTGTCGGGCGGGATTAGAATAGTAAATAGATCTCATTCAGTCTCCACATGAGGGGAGAAAATCCCATTTGCTTTCCCAATAAATGAGGGAGCTCGTAGGGCCGTTTTTTTCACCACGTTATTGCCTATAAGCTATAAATATTTCACTATGAGTGACTTGCTGATTGGGTCTTTTCACATCCTGTGCTATCACCATTTATTTGCTAGCTTAGGTCACATGGGTCTGCTGGTGTTTATTGCAACTATAAAGAAATTTTTTTGTCAAACAAGTGAGCTTACTCTTTTTAAAACACAATGACAACAGAAACTTTCCAAAGACCCTGGTCAAAAGTTTACTTAATATCTTTAACATCAATGACAGCCTAAAGTCTATTGAGGTAGTTGTCGATGACGTTCTTTATCTTCTCTGTCGGTAAAGCACCCCATTCTTCTTGGCAAAAAGCTTCCAACTGTTAAAAAATCTTGGGCTGTCTTGCATGAAATGCATATTTCAGTTACCACTAGAATGGTTCAATGGTGCTGAGGTCAAGTGACTGAGATGCCACTCCAGAACATACTTTTTTTTGTGGTGTACCCAATGACAAGTGGATATGGCCTTATGTTTTGGATTGTTGCTATGTTGCAATGGACACAAACGTCCCACACGCAGCTTTAGGGCCAATGTGAGCTAAGTTTCGTCCAGTATCCTTTGATAACATGTTGCATTCATCTTCCCATAATTTTTTTTACCAAGATTCCCAAGCCTTTGGAGCTCACAGATCCCCAAAACATCAGTGACCAGTATCTGTGCTTCACAGTTGGGATGGTGATCTTTTCATGTTGGCTCATCCCCAAATGTGACATTTATGGTTGTGACCATAAAGTAACATTTTGGACCAATTGCTCCAAGTAACTTTGTTCCAGAAGTCTCTGAGCTGTTTGGCATATCGAACATGAGCTACTTTGTGAGATTTGTGTAGCAATGGCTTTCTTCTGACAACTCGACCAGGTCATCGTTTCATATCCATTTCATGTTTTGTGCAGTTCAAAAACATTTTCCTGTAGATCCTTTGGCAGCTCCTTTGCTTTCCCTATTGCTAGGAATTCATAAATAGGCAAAGGGGACCCCAGAAACCTGTTATGCACAAACATTGATTACAGGCAAAGCACCATGTTATCCATGCGAGGAGGCTTGAACTGTGTCAAATTATGATGAACAAAAGTGAAGGGTAGGATTCATTCCAGCCCTTGTAGGTGGCAAACAGACCATGTCTATGAGTGTTTGAGGGAATCTCCTCAGCAATCTATAATCATTCTCTTCAACTTCACTGACTTTAAGAAGCAGATCAATGATAGAGTCATGCCTTACCTCCAACAAAGCCTTGGGCTGAAACATCCAGAAACTAACTTTTCCCGCTCTAGAGATGTCACAGGTTCATGGTTGGTTGATTTTAAGGGTGTTTCCCCTTTACACTTACAATCTAACTTCTAGTCACAGTGTGGCTCAAATTACACTGCTTTAAGTTTTGTATTCACAGCGAAGCTTCTGGAAATGAATTTGTCCTGGTTGAAGTCAAGCTTGTGACATTATTTGGATTGTACCTAAAAAAACACCCTTTGAAACTTTAAATTAGTTGCCTCTTGTTTCAGATCACAGTTTTATCTCACCAGTCCTTCTGACTGCAACATTCAACCTGAATCAAATAATAAATACTTATGAGAATTTTGTCTCACACAACACATTCTTATTCTCTATTACTTGGCAATGTTTGGATCAGCTTAGCCACTCATTTTAGGTGATCAATGTTACGCCTGACAAAACAGATCTTAATAAAAATCGAAAACAAGACTTTTCAGAGCAGAATCAAATCAAAAGGCGCTTCTGAGGAACCGCTGTTCATAATCCCTCCAGATTGATTTCTGAATTTGCTTGCTTTGGAAAAACACAGTGAGATTCTTTCTCCTATTTGTACTCAACTTAGAATAGCATTGATCATTTGTGTTTGGCCTGAAAAGTGAATAACATAATATCCTTTGCAGGGAGCATGTTTATGGCTCTCCAAGACTTTCAATTGAAGGTCTTTAAACATTCGATCAGAAAATCAACCCAAATAAGTGCTTTTCACATACAACCTCCAATCTCAAACTTTATATGGCAGCTTGGTAAAATATTCAGTATTTTAGAATGGATTTGCTAATAATAATGACTGATGTCCACCCTTGTATGAACCACCATTGAATTAAATATACATAAATCAAACTATTAAAGACCACATTGCTAAAAAATAACATGAAATTCTCCAATAAAACGCATTTTAAGTGTTATCAGAAGTTAACCAAGAGCTTATTTGTGTTTCCATCAGTGGTAGCTGTAAAAAACTGTTGAAGGGGCAACACATATGTCCTTTTTTAATCACCTTTGTTTGTTTAACCCTTCTAAACTCTGCAAGCACCTTTTTTCACTGGTATCAATTTAAAACCTTCAGAATACCTTTTTTCCCAAAGGGTTAGTGTCAGGTAATTGATATCTTTGTTAACCACTAAAATACCTCCAACTCTACCTCTATGTTGTGGCAGTATATCTGTTGTAAAAGCATTAATGGAGATCCTCAATCCCGAAGAAAACCAATGTGACAAAACTTGTACCGAGTTCGTTACATTAAATTAGGTACCTGAGGCAAAAAACGCAAAACATACCATCACGTACATGTACATGTGTTAATCACTGAATAGGGTCATATTGACCCCAAAGAAAATAGTAGGGTTAAACCAGTGGTTCTCAAACTTTTTTGGCCGTGCCCCCCTTTAAACCTTTAAAAGAATCTGAGCCCCCCCCCCCCAGATGTAAAATAATTATTATAATGTAAAATAAATGTAACTACTCCTTAATGTTAAATAACTCATTATTTATAACTTATTGAAGAAACAATTGTATTCTTGTTGGTCTAATATAATTCCTTTTGATTTTTGTTATCTTATGAAAACCCACATAACTCAATTAATGAAGGATCAAACTTCCAAGTGAATAAAGAAAAATAGCATTTTTGTAATTTGTTTAGCGAAAAAAAAACCCTCACAGACTGAAGACGATGCATATCGATCATCATCTTTTATCATCAGGTTTAAGAAACAGATCACATATAAACTATTAGCTCCGCCCATTTCACATCTTGGAATTTATTTTGCGTGAGAAATCGGAGATGTGGCGTGAGAGATCACTCAAATGTGAGAGTCTTACGTTCAATGTGTGAGAAACGGCAGCTTTGAAGTTTCACTCGTGAGTATAGATGCGGAAACATCGTTGCGGCTACCGTAGCCAAAAGCATTATGGGAAGAGTAGTTTTTTTAGACACTAAAAACTTTTAAGCTCTCGCGGGCCACATTAGATTACACATCTGGCCCTCAGGCCTTGAGTTTGACACATGTGCTCTTCATCTTTTGGCTGTTTTTTTTTCTTCTCATCTGCTGATGATCTGTGCCCCCCCCCTGCAGTGCCTGTGCGCCCCCCCTGCCGGGCGCACCCCCCACTTTGAGAACGACTGGGTTAAACATATGAACAACTTTAGATTTTTGGAGTTTGTTATCAGGACGGTGTGAGTGGCGAGTACGAATGTGCAGGCAAACTCTAAGATCGAAGGCATCTGAGTAACCCAGCAAACCCCCCCCCCCACCCCCACCCGCGCCAACAATGTGCAGAGAGGTGAGAGTAAGTTCAGGTTTGGAATAGGTCAAAGTGAAGATGGAAATGACCTGCTTATACAGATGTGAATTGATTAAATAACACATGTCAACTATATTATGTTTTAATATATATACAATTTACTCTTAAACTCTCTCTCTGTTTGATGGGAACTCAGGAAAGTTTCTGTAAGAAGGATTCACTAAAAATAATCTTTCTGGTCACTGATATCATGTCTCTTGCACATTTATTTCTGAATGTGTTCCCTGCTGTGTTACACACCATCCAGGTGGTGCAAGGTCATCTTGTTTCTACCCCTGTTTAAGTGCACTCAACAAGACACAGAAGACTGGACACATGGTGTGGTTACATCATACAGTAAATTGGCGAAGGAACTAGGCAAGTTCTAGGTGCTATATATAGAAATGGATTTCACCACTTATTCCTGAAATAAGCTTTTCATTTTTTGTCCATTTGCCCCAAACAAACCATATCACAATGCAACTCAGAGCAATGCCTTATCGGCCTGCCAACAATGAGCAGTTGTGTCAAATTCCACAGCTCAGTCAAGCTTTAAGAAAAATAACAAAGGCTCTTTAAACTCTATTATGCCCATTGTCTTCACCTGCTGAAGCAAACAATAGCCCCAAGTGTCTCCCGACCTCTTTCATCTTACCAAATTAGAGCATCTAACCAAAATGGGAAACTAATCCAAAATTCATTAGATTAAAGAAGTTTTCTCATATGCAAGGCAAGAATAATCTAGTCCGACATTTCATCTTATTTTTTCTTGTATGCCGATATGCAGATTTGCTCATTTGCATAATCTTTCCAGAAAATGAAAAACAGATAATCAAATACCATCACACTCTATTTATATTCAATTAGCTGTTATTTATGCAAAGTCATGCTGTCAAAGGAATTGGTAATTGCTGAAGAATAACAAGTGGACTGTTGCAAGGCTTTCCACTCAGAGGGATCAGGAAGGTGTCTCAAATCCCATACAGCGATCATGTTTGAAAGATGATCCACCTTTTCAACTATTAAATCTCTCATAATCCTTGAAATAAAGGTAAGGACGCCACTAACCAGGCTTGATCCTGGGAAAGCTAAAAACTGAAAACCAATGGATTTCATCAGGTTTTTTTTTTTTTATATTTACATAGGAATTAACCACTTAGTTTAGAATCATTTAAGGGTTTTCTTCAATCCAGTGGTGAGATTTAAATTAGATTATTCTGGAAAGTTTTTGTATATTCAATGGAAATGACAAGAGAGGGTATTTATACATTTCTTTGACATAAGTACAAAGAGATACAATTCAGAGTAGTTATTTTTTTTACAGGAAAATTCTATAATATTGAGAATGAACAGTTTTTATGTTTTGTAACAAAATCACAAGTGTTAAGGCAAATCATAAACAATAATCCTCTTTAAAAAACCAGACGAACCTCTTGTAAAACTTATACACTGTTCTAGGCACTTTTTCTGACAGGACTTTACAAAACGCAAGCCAAGGTAAATCACAGGTATTGTACTTCCAAGGTTATACTTTTTTGCAACACTAGATGGTGCTTATGGCACCAATTTTCACTCTGTACAATTGAGCCGTTTTATTTAAAAAAAAAACCTTGTGTCAAACCCTTATGTGGCAACTCTTGTACTGCTGCTTTAAAATAAAAATATTAATAAAATAATAACTTTTTGAGAACTTCACACTATATTTGAAATAGTAGCCATTCCTACTTAACTCAAAAAGACGGTGTAATTGGCACCTGCACAGGTGCATGCGGACACCAAATCAATCTCCACTGCCTCCCTTGTACATACGACAGTGATGCCTGTGACAGACCCAATGAAAGCAGCAGTTGTTTTTTCAGTAAACCCACAACTCTGACTTTCACATATCAAATATGTTATATATAAATTATTTTACTTAATATACACAAATAAAATATATTAATCTAAAGTTTTAATTATGCTGTACTAATTTAGACAAATAATCACTGGCAATTACATTCTTTTATCGTAATATTTATATTTTAACAATTTGACTATTGACTGAGTCTGGGTAATTACGTGATTTAAATGCGCGTTCAAGCATCGGGGAGAATGAATTTGCCACAACACTGGATAAGGATAGATCTCCATTGCGATCTCTCATGTTCAGATCTTTGTCTCAAATGAACGGACCAGACCCAACACGAATATCATTAAAATACTTTGGGTTGATACGTAAATGTGGGTGACTATGTTATTGCTCATTTCGGGTCAACCCATGCAACACTGAATCTTGCTAGAATCTCGTTGTGTAACATGGAGGACGCACATTTCTCAAAGGAGGTAGTCCTGTTTCACCTCTGGACAGAAATATATTAGCAACAACATGGTTGAAAACAATTTGTTGGTCCATTGTAAATATATATTATTTCCATTATAATTCTTTATTCACACAGTTTAATAAAATGAGATGATCTTAAATCTATTTTGTATGATAATGACCAAAATGACATTGTGTGGAAATGACCAAAATAACCCTTCACCAGGAGCATGATTGGATATGTAATTAAAACAAAACGAAATGGCTTTTTGTTTAGGAAACGAGAGGCTTCAGAGGTCATCAAGTCATTTAATGGCTGCTGCACACTGTTACGAACAACAATCCTATGATTTAGTGTGTGCCTCCTCCACCAACGGATATCCTCCAGTAGGTTCTATCTGGCTTTTGATTCACTTGGCTGAACTATCGATTATCAGGCCAATGGGACTTTTTTTCTAAATACATTAATGGAACATTCCAATTTTTGGACATGGGCACATTCACCAAATGCTGCACAAGATAATAAGAAGTGAACTATTCAGCCATTCCCCAGATATGGAGATGCTTACTTTTAGCATGCGTGTTTTGGGTTCTATGAGCTCCAAAGGTTCAGGAAACATGATGAAAATCAATGGGAAGATGAAAGCAGTATCTTATAAAAGGATACTGGAGGAAAATTTGCTTTCATCAGCATTAATACTGGACATTCGAACACAACAAAGATCCAAAACACAAGGACAAAATCCACTTATTATTGGCTACACCAGAACAAAGTGAAGGTTCTAGAGTGTTCATCTCAGTCTCACCTCAGTCATCTCAGTTGAATATCATTAAACCACTCTGGGAAGAACTCCAACGTGCAGTTCATACAAGACAGCCCAGGAATGTACAAGTGTTTTTACAAAGAAGAATGAGCTGCTTTACCAACAGAGAAGATAAAGAACCTCATTGACAACTACCTCAAGAGACTTCAGACTGTTCTTGATGTTACAAAATATTAAGAGCTAGGGTGTGTAAACTTTTAATCAGATTGGGTTATTATAATTTTAAAGGGTAAGGCTTCGCCCAACCACTAACTATGAGTAGATGAAAGGGTTTTTGCGTTATCATTCATATTTTCAGAAAAATGGCCAAGAAATCAAACACTTTCCCAGGGTATATACATTTTGAGCACATTTATATCTGATAATTGAATCAGATTAGAATAGAAACGTTTCAGTATAAAATGGTATCATGATTCATTCCGTATGTCTCATATTTAAAACCTCACTCAGATTTTGCTATTTCGTACAATGCGAAGCAAAATATTCAACATTATAGTCACTGTCTGTACCAGCAAAGAAAAAGAAAAAAAAAAACTCCAATAAATATGAACCAAGTTATTATCTACTGATAGAGGATGGTCATTAACGTAGCTTCTGTACTTACATCCAACTCTCATGAAAGGTGAATCTTCTGCGGAGTAGTGACCGTAGGGTACTCATGTCAGTTTAGGGAAAAATCTGACAGTTTCATCCTGAAATTACCTCGTTATCTCCCGACAGCGTCCTCTGGACTGACCGCTTCGGTTGATGCTCTCTCCGGGTGATTCCACATAATGAGCTCCAGGGCTGATATAGTAGTGACCTGCTCCAGATGTAGTTCTGACCAGGCTCAGACAGTCCAGTCTGGTCCAGAGGGCGCATACTAATGTACATCTGTTACAATACTCCGCAGCCGTTTCATTTAGAACAACCCAAGTACCAAAGACATATATTCCGCAAAAATAATAAACACTTTAGTTCATAATGCATTTGCTTGGGATGCTATACCAACTTTTTTTGTTTAACAGCATGCATATTTCAAAACCTTTTAAGGTGATATTCAGTATTCATGAATCTCATCTGCACATCTTACTTTGCTCATTGTTCGTGGAACAGCATTATATCTGGGTTAATTGGGGTTTTTGAAGTTAGCTGTAAGCCACTGATGAGGTTTTAGTACATCCTGAGAACATTGCAGCCCAAACCTGTGGGAAGGTAGCTTAGGGAAGCACTGTACTATAAATGTGGGAAGTAATTCAATTTCTTTTCTCACTCGGCTTCCCATCAGTTTCTTCTCAAAATCCTCTTAAGGAAGGTTTTTTGAAAATAACATCAACTTCAAACAAACATTTCACTTTTAATCACTGTTTTTCTCCTCCACACAATGCTCTCTGGCATCCCGGGCCCTTGAAGCTGTTCTTTTTCGAGGGTCCATTGGGAATGGCTCCCCTGTGGCCAGTGAGCTTACACCAAAGCTCCTTTTTCAAACTGAGCTTTGAGAGAAAGGAAAAAGAATCCTTTCAAAAGAAAATTGGCTGGAATTAAATTGTAAAACTGTTTTCTTTGAGTCACACCTGACCAGAATTCGAACGTTTACATGAAGCTTACATATGTGTGTGTTCTTGCTTCTTATATGTGGTTTAACCCTCCTATTATCCTTGGGGTGAGTATGACCCCATTTAGTGTTTAACACATATGTTTTATATTTGCTTCAGATTTAATGACTTTTCCTTAATTAATGGGAAGAACTTGGTAGTTTTTATCTGTTTCTCTTGGGGTCAATTTACCCCAGGGTGTTTTAGTTGTATAAAACATAAGAAATATAACATTTTGGTTGAACGTTAACAGGTTTTTGACAGTTAAAGTGACATGAAGGAGAATGTGTCTGAGACAATGGATAATCTTGAGGAGGACCCTGATTATGGGCATCCTCCTCAGATGGGAATTAGACTCCTATTGCCTTCCAAAAAGAAAAAAAATTATCAGGGTCCTGCTCTCCACTTGAACGACAGGGTAGACTCAATGCTGCTACCATCATGAAATGGTTCCAGGGCATTTCAGAGTTTTGATAAGTACTCAACAAAGACATCAATTCTGTGTTTTTTTTTTAATTGCTGGGGTTAAATTGAGATTTTAAGGTAACAGGACGGTTAAGCAAGGACATAACTTTTTCCTGATCATTTGAGGGTGGTAGATCTCAATAAATAAATACATTTTCTGTTTTGCCAAATGATCACCAGCATTTTTCATATAAAATATGAAAAAAAAGCTCCCAGTAAGTAAAGCTTTACAAGAGAAACAACTTATGTATGAATGTGTGAGTGAATGTTGCTCTGAGATGGACTGGCAACCTGTCACCTGATGTGAGCACCGACAGACCCCCGCGACCCCGAAAAGAAATAAGCGGGCAGGGAAATGAATGAATGAATGTATTTTGATGACCTTCACAAAACAGCTCTTGACAACAAGTGACAAAACCCCAAAGGCCAGGGCGTGGTGACTTTGGCTCCCATGGACTGTATTGTGTGATGGCCCTCCCAATGCTGCTTGCAGCTTTATTTAAATTGCAAATACAGATAGTACATTTCTATTACTTAAAATCACAGCATTTTAATATTCATACTACGTGAAACAAAGTAGGTTAGAACTCTTTTTCTGTGCATTCACATGAAAAATTCAATGCTTTAAATGAAAAACTTGCTGTCTTAAAGTATAGTGCCTTTTTCCAATTCTTTTTAAAACAGGTCCAAGAGGCAATGATTATTTTCACCTCCAAATGTCAGGATATGTGATATTATAATTGCACTGCCTCCTGATGTGTATGTAAGTGACACCATTTGATGATTAGCTCTCTACATCCTGACTCTTGTACCCAAATATTAACTTAGTCTAAAATAATAATCTTGAAGTACAGTACATTTAAATCCATATAAAGGAGGTGTGGTTCTCTAGAAATGCCATGTAGAACAGTAACTGTTATCTGCTTTGTCATCTGTTATCTATGATCTGTACTTCATAAGCTCAGATGAAGAAGCCAAAAGACAATGAGCAGCAGACTGGAGTGATGCACAGTTACTCGCACTCACATCTGTTCTGTCACGCTGAATACAATGAAAGTGCTTAACTGATGTTCTCAAGAGCTTAAATGTTTAAATGGAAGAACAATTGTGAAACCTCAACCACAGTCTAAATGCTCATAATAATCCATCCACCCTTCCACCTATTTTTTCAGGAGTTTGAAATTAGAACTTGCCTGATGCTCATGATCACAAGCGTTATGTTCACTCCCCTTTGAGTGTGGAGAAGGGAAGAAAGTGGGAGAGCGAAAGCTGATGGGACTGAGTCAGTGTGAAAACGGTTGGACAAGCTTATAAGGACGTGGGTACTGGAATAATTGGTAAATTTCATATCTTAGCTACTCTCCACAAATATGTTTAATAAACTCTCCTGTTTTCCTAAATCCACAAAAACCTTTTATCCATTCGAGTCAATTTGACCCCAGCAGTTTAAAATCTTCAGAATGTTTTTTTTTTTTTGTGTGTGTGTGTGCTAAAAGGTTAGTGTCAGGTAATGTATGCTTTTTTGTTGCCTACTTAACAACACTCTGAAATACCACCCACTCCATGCCTTGTAATATGACACCAAGAAAAAACTATTTATACCAAAATGAGCAACCCAATGTAGGCATGCAAAACAATCACATCAAAGAGTTCCCAGCAGTCCACGTAGACCCCCCTCCCCAAAGTTTGTCATGTCAAGTATATCTTTTTCAATTGATTGTGTAATGAAAAGCTGAAATGCTGATTTTAAGTCATGACAGAATATCTGGTGGGCCCTGGAACCATTTTGATGACATTAGCAGCACCAAGTCTACCCTGTCATTCAAGTGGGGAGTGGGATCATATTTTTTTAAAGTGTCTACTTGTGTTTGAGAGACTAAAGGACAGTCAACACTAAGAGTCTCATTCTAATCTGAGGAGGATGCCTCAAAATCAAGGTCCTCCAGAGTATTCTCTGTCTCAATTAACCTGTATAGTATATACTATTCCCTTTTGTCTTTATTCACTTTTGGCTCACAAAAAGTCTCAAGAATGTCTCAATAATAGCACATTCTTCCTGAACAGATCTCACTAGCTCATCTAGATTTGTTGATAAAAGCGTGTATCCTTCTCTATCTTTATGACCATTTAAAGATTTTGAAGCTATAATCCATTTTTGGTCTCTGCCATGATGACAGCGCATGCTATTTTACTACTTATTTTGCAAGCTGCTAAACCTCAGCTTAAATAACTAAAATTATACCTTTGGAAAGGTCTAAAGTTAAGTAATAATTTCTTAAGGTGATAATGATTATTCACTGATAAGCTAATAATTAATTCCATTTCTCTGTCAAAATCACTTGGGGTCTAATACATTTTCTGCATTTCTGTGTATATTTTTTTATCAGTACATCGTAGCAAAGGTTCAATCCATTCACAAACAAGCTATTGTTGCTAAAATGTATGACCCATGCAATTAAATAATGACCCCTCACCAACTTATTTAACTTTAGCCAGGATTCATATTTTTTATTTATATTATCAGTGTTGTAAATTAATCGTTGATATGTTTTTTTTTGTTAACTAGGCGTTTTAAGTGTTCATTTGCATAAATAATAATATAAATCTACGAAGAGCTATGATTTATATTTATTTTCTATATTTTATTTGTGTAAAATCGAGTTATTCTCCATGATTTATTGTTGCCATGCTGAAATATCTTTGTAGTCAATAGAACAATGCTGGCTGCACAGTCCAAGGATAATGTGGCATATTTAACCATGCAAATACAATTCATGAGGATTATGCAAAAACAGATTAAACATTTGAAATATAGAAGTCACCCCCGTCTCTCCCGCTTGCTACATGCTTCCAGTTTTTAGTACAGTGAATGTCCTTGCTTGGAGATAAAATTAGCAATAGAACTGTTTAGAGATAAACTATTTTTTAATATTTATATAAAAAAGCTTTGCTTTTAGCAGGCCAGGATAAACTGCTAACCTCAAAGACAGTTTAAGTGAAGACAGTTTAAGTGGTGACCTAACACAAAGGTTGAAATTATGATTTATGGATTGGGATATCTTATTCTTTGTTCCCCTCTCAGAGGTGGGGAGGGGGCGATAACGGGAATGTACAATAGCGAGATTAGCTCAGCGATTGGAGTCATTCCTAAGAGCCGCACTTGTGAAATCTTTCTGTGTCTGTAATGCTGCTCTGTGTTGTAATAACAGGGCCTTGATAATGCCATTGCTCACGGTTCATGACCAGAAAAAAAGATAAGAGAAATGAGTTTCTGTAAGCTTGCTACAGGCTTAACCTCTGACACTCATTTCCTATCAGGCCTTACAAAACCTTTTCCTCCAGTGTGGCCTGCAGTATGTATCCATCACCCAAATACAAGAGCTATTGAAAAGTGTACTCCACGTATACATTGTATCATTTAAAATAATTCATATCCACTTTAATCGTTGGTGTAGGTGAAAAACTGCTCATAACCTTCATCTTTGAGCAATCTACTCCTAAAGGAGGTGGCTTCTGTTTACTTCTAAAGACTTGCCTTCCTAATCTTGATGAAAAAGGCTAAATAGATTCATATTAGGATTTCGGCACCCCCTCCCATACATACACATAAGTGGTATTTGATCAAAGTTTTTATTGAATCAAGGTTTTTGCAGTGGGGAAAGCAAAATAACTGTCAATGGATCTATAGGAAAAGGTTGCTGGAAAAGATATCCAAGGAACAGGGAATGTCAATCAGCAGTGTTCCAACTCTTATGTTGAAGCCAGGTAGACCAACAAAAATGGCCAAAAAATTGTAAGGGATGCAAAGAAAAACCCACAAATAACATCAGCTGAAATATAAGGTTTTATGAAGAAAAAAAAGAAGCACTATAAGAAAAAAAATGGGATGTGTGGTCAAGTTACGATTACTACACCAATGCCACAAATGCTTGGTAAAAATATGTGGGAAAATGAATGCAGCATGTTATCAAAGCATACCGGGGGAAAATGTGCCTTCATCAGCTCAGAAGCTGCACAAGGGATGTTACTGGACATTCCAACACAACAAAGATTATAAACACAAGCCCCAGTCAGTGGTTGTACCAGAACAAGGTGAAGGTTGTGGAGCGGCCACCTCAGTCTCCTGACCTCAATACCTTTAAACCACTCTGGAGAGAACTCAAGAATAAGGCTTTTTGCTAAGAAGAATGAGTCGCTTTACCAACAGAGAAGATAAAGAACCTCACAGACAACTACCTCAAGAGACTTCAGGCTGCCATTGCTGTTAAAGAGGGTAATATAAAATATCAATAGCTGGGGCATTTAAACTGTTGATCGGGGTCATTTGGAAAGTTTTTGTTGTCATTATGATTAAGAAAGAGTGGACACTTTATTTGACAATAAATGGACTCAACTAACCAATAACTAAGAGTATGGAACAATAATCCTTCATGTTTTCTAAAAAAAAAAAAAAAAAGACAAAGAAATCAAAAAAATTGATGTGCATTTTCCTTGAACTTAAAAAGGTAAACAGACAAGAAGAAGTGTCATTCTTTATCATTGAAACGTATAAAAGACTTCCATTCAGGCTCATTGCACACAGTACAATTGTACTTAACTCTACTCAGAGTGTATTTGGTCTCATAGTTTGTAAATTTTTTCCAAATCTGTGAATGAAAATTCCATCTTTTCGTAGTGTATCATTTCTTTTTGTATTATTTTTCTATAGGCTTGCTAATCATAAATGCTCATCATCACTAAGGATCAAAAATATACCTAAACAGTCTATTTTAACTCTGTTCGAAGTGCATTTGGTCCCTCTCTGAATAGTTCATTTTTATTTTGAATTTTTATTTGGAAAAAAAATTAAGAAAATGGATAATTAAATAACTTTTTCTCAGAGTTTAACCCTATGTGGAGTGGAAACTTGAGTTAAGATGTTACTGTGTAAAGTGAATTAAAAATCAATATTGTTTTTGACAAAATCTAGTTTATCATGATGCCGGTATTCACACAGATCGATAATTTTTTTGTTTCTCTTTAAAGACCTTGAAGTCCAAAAATTCTTGAGTCAGTTGTATCCCGAAGTATATTTCACATTTCTTAGAAAATTAATGGATAAATAAATCAGTCTGATAAGTTGAGATTTGAAAAAAAATCTAAACATAATGTGATTTGCAAGCCATTTGCATGCCGTCATGTGTAGATCAAAGTGAATCGGTTTTCTTTTGGTGTTTTTATCTTCACTAGGGCATTCTAATGGCTAACCAGAGCTGACATATGATTAGCAAACAACAGCATGCGGGCTAAATTTTTCCCACCAAACATCATTTCAGCCAGATAATTTTCAAAGTAAGCTAGTTGCTGTTATATTGAGTAAATATGACCACCCAAATTGATTCTGACAAAACAACATTATAATCCATCACAGCTTATTAGAAATTTCAAATTTTAGAATTAGGCACTAATAAGGAAACAATGAAGCTTTCAGGGAGATGGATGATGCCTCTGAATAAACAGGATATGGCCGTAATAAAAACAGACCATCAATTTTGCCGTTGGCTCTGGGGCACAGAGTCAAAATGTTTTTCCATAATTTTTATCCTTCAAATGGTCTTCAAATCATCAAATACAAAATTGTGGCTTTTTTTTATAACTCACATCTGGATAACTTTGTAATTCTTGGTTTTATTGACTCACTTGTACAAAATGCAATTTGTTTCACTGACCCAACAGGCAAAAACATTTTATGTACTCTTTCTATCCCTACTTTTTACCCACCAAAATGGCAGTATTTTAATGTTAATTTTTATTTTTTTTTGGAAGGGGGGGGGGGGGCATTTTAGGTCCATTTTAACTAAAAATGCCTCTAAACAAACCGGTTATTACTTTACAAAACAAATGAATTAAATATCAAGCCAAAACCTTTTTAAAAGATTGGGAAATCTAATTGTTTTCTTTCACAAAAGGTTACAGTGTGTACATCATACAACTAGTTATGTGTGAGAACATTCTTGGAAGAACAGTAACATTAAACACTGTTTTTTAATAATGACTGTTCAAATATTGGAATCATACACACAAAAACCACAAACAACATATATTTTTTTATATTAAAAATGTATTTATATTATATTTTCTCATTGATTTCTGAGATTTTAACAGAAAAAAAACCCATATATTCTTATTTATTTATATGAAAAAATCCTGATTTCTCATTGATTTCAGAGATAGCATAGAAAAACAAAACACAAACAGGAAATACATCTCATCCAGGAAGTTACAATCTCCCGAAATAAAATAGCTCAGCAAAATAGCCCCCCATTTTCATTTCCATATAATTTTTAAACTAAATAAAGCTACATTTTCTGTTAAATCTTCTTAAGATTTCATAGTCTTCTTTATTGGTTTAAAATTAATATTGGGGAATAGCAGTTGTGAATACACGATTGGATTATGTAATCTATACTATTTGAAGTGTTAAACAAAAAAAAACACCAATTTCTAGTAATTATGAACTGTCTTTCAGGTATTGTGAGAATTTCACCTCATAAGAAAAGCTTTTTATTCTGCTTAATATGACATTGTAACGTTTCTAGAAAAAAAAATCAAACCTCGTAAGTATGTATTCCTACATCCCCACCAGAAGCCTGTGGTCAGATAATGACTAGTACATCTAGTAGTTCCATCACAGAGTGGTAGTAAATCTTTCACCAGAACTTTCTCTTTCACTGTTCCTGGCAGGTGGAATTGTCTTCTAGTCCAATTTGAAAATGAATCTCACAACTCTTCTTTTTTGAGGGCAGCTAAACTTTAAATTGCACCTAAAACTTTAAATTGCTCCTCCTGCTCATCTATTTAATTCTGAATTAGCTAGAACCTTTTCTATGAGCACTTATTATGATTAACTGAACATATTACAAATTGCGTACAAATCTGTATTACATATTATTTTTTTTCTCCCATTACGTAAGTCACTTTGAATAAAAGTTTCTGCTAAATGCATACGTACATTAAAAGCTGTAAAAGAACAAGGCTTTGAAAGCATTGTTAAAATCGTTTTAGCTGTGCATTTCTGTAATTGCTTTCAATGGCAATAATGCTAGCATGAACATGTGCTGAGGTCACATTAACATTGAAAAACAAATAGGACGATTCTAGCTTTTGTATTTTGAAGACCAGGAATTTTCTCCAATCGCATCATGCTTTAATTCCTGATAAAATCCCTGGGATGATATTATTTTCATGGGTTTAAGAGTTATGACTGAGAGAAATGTTCTACCTGTAAAATCCATGTCCACAGATCACATCCTGCTATTTTTATAGCTCTTCTCATTATTAATTAACTCCGAGCCATGTTGTTTGAGATTTCCCCAGGTTGAAATAGCTCTCTCTTTCGCAGCAGATATTGATGGTAAGAGAGCAGAAGAGAAATGATTCACAAGAGCTTGCTGCACAGGTCCCTTGGACAACATTACATGCCAGTGAGAAGCATTTATCAGAAGCCAGCCTATTTCTTCTCAGCTGCCACAGTCACCGGCTGTGTGTGTGTTCGAAAAGATGATCAATGTAGCCTACATAAAACAGTAAGACATATTGTACGAAGTCCACACTCTCTTGATCCCTCTATTACATATCAAGGGACATTAGACAAGAAAAGAAGCTCATTTTGCATTTTCGATTAATGAAATTCAAACAAACTCGAATTAGCACTTTTGATTCCGAGCCAAGAATATTGTTATTGTTTGAGGTTCTTTGAATGTGTTGCATTCATATTTCAGTCTTTGTGTCTGGGAGAGCTTTTCTTGTGAGAGCATGAGCGTCTCATTATGGATTCTGTAGTGCATATTTCCCACGTCTTCCAGATTTACTACAAATAGATTTCTGGTGACAGATCAGCCCAGCTCAGATGGATGGATCAGATGTATTTATCTTATGCTAGGTCTGATGGTGGTGATAATGAGAGATGCTGGGTGGACCGCTAAGCCTCGATGCAGAGCATTATTTATCCTATTGATCCAGTAGAAAAGATAACACCTCAAATCCTTCACCGCTTGATTAAATGAATGATTAAAGTAAAGGCTCTGAGGACATGGAATAACAGTTTGTTTTTAAAAGACAACAAAAGTGCAACAAAACTAATCTCGATGCCACAGGGCTACCAATTCACCATAGGGGATTTCAGATTTAAGAAATAAATGCTTAGAGTTTTAAGAGATTTTGAGGCAGCTTGATGCCATTGAAGGTCAATTAAGGGTGTGCTATCTTGTATGTCGACGAGTAGCACAAGTTATGCTATGTAGTTTACATACACTGGCCATAAAAAAAATATGGCACAAATTTTTACATTTGTTTTCCCCACTTATACCCACCGAACATTAAATCCGACAGACTTGCAAATGATGTCTCTATTGTGTCCAAGAGTACTTCTGCCCATCTATCCGACATGCAATTTAGGTCCACTATTTTGACGTCTAACCAAGACCTTGTTTGGACCTCAATATGTATTTCAACATTTGGACGTCGAACTAGGTACTACGTTGATGTCGAAGACATGTGAAATTGACCGGTAATCTAAACTGGATACAATCAATTTTTATTAAACATTTTAATTGTGAAAAGACACTATTACTTACTTTTTATTTCAGAAGCACTTTTAAATCATCTGTGTTCTTGTTTGGGTGCTCAAAGGATTGTGGGAAAATCTTTGCATGATGATTTTATCAAGGATTACGAGGTCCGTAGTTAAAAAAAAAATTGAGCACCCTTTTTGAAATTGTTATATTGTCTGAAGTGACACCCCCTTGTTGAGATCTCCTTGAGTTGTAGGCACGTGCATGAGGCTTGCTTTGTGTGAGGCTGAATGTAGTTGATGCTTGAAATGATTTGAAGTTCATTCAAATGACTGTGCGTCTGTTTACTCTCCAAGATATGGGGCACAGGAAGAACTCTGTATTTAATTTCAAAAGCAAACCCTACATCAACGTTTAAGAATAGTCCAATAAGGACATGCAGGTGTGCAAATCATGTTGAAAAGACATTGATTCGATACCGAAATGTTTACTGGGAAATTAAGCAATAGAAAATTAAACTTGAAAACTATGCCGCGTTTTGAAATGAGACTACAGTTATGCACAGAGCAATAAAATAAAATTATGTCTAAATTAAGTTTAGGTTTGATGTAGAAAGCCATTTTTTGGTAATTCATGATGACAATTGAAACTCCCCAAGCTTCCCTGATCAAAAGTTTACACAGCCTAGCTCTTAATATGTTCTAGTTCCCCCTTTAACATCAATGGTAGCCTGAAGTCTCTTGAAGTAGTTGTCGATGAGGTTCTTTATCTTCTCTGTTTATATTCTTCTTGGCACAAAGCCTTCAACTCTTGTAAATTCTTGCACTGTCTTGTATGAACTGTACATTTGAGTTCAGTGATATTGAGGTCAGGAGACTGAGAAGGCCACTCCAGTATCTTCAATAGTTCTGGTGTAACCTATGAAAAGTGGACTTGGCCTTGTGTTTTTGATCTTTGTCTTGATGGTATGTTCCTGTTTTGTACATTTCAACTATCCTTTTTCCGTGGATCCTTTGACAGCTCCGGGCATTCAGAAATTCTGGTTATGTAATATTTTGATCAGGGTCATTTGGGCACAGTTGATTGTCAATAAATGGCTCCACCAAACCTTTAACTATGAATGGAAAAACATATTTCTGAAAAATGGACAAGACCTCAGCACAACTATGTTTGCTCTTTTTCTCTGCATTGAAGGACCTGGATCCATAGCTCTTTTTTATTATTATTTAGCTTCATTTGAAGTTGTAAATAAGTTTTGCACTTTTTCAAGTTTGGGGAATTCGTATTTGTGAGGAAACCTGACAATTTATTTTAGACAGCTGCACCTCTGACAGGCTATCATTAGCAACAAATTCTTGAGAGATGTTTTGTTCCCTAAAGACGGAGACAGATTGCTGGAAAATTCTAGAAAGTGCTCCATATAATTAAGGTTTATGTCTCATAAAGAAATACATCACTGTGTTGAGCTTTCCCAACTCTCCTGTTGATGCTCATCACTACCAATGCTGCAACTAATGACATAGTAACATTTTCTCGTTTTCAAAAATGTCATTAATAATCTACCATCTTTAAAAAAACATTTTGAAAAGCTTCATTCTAAAACTTCAGAGAAACACTGCGTCTGCATCAGGCTTGACTAGACACTTAAAATCCCAGTGATGCTTACAACTTTTTATTACTTGTCATTTTTTAGTTTTTAATGGATTCTGCAGATGTAAAAGTCCTAATGATGAGTCTCATAATGCCATAATTACCATTCGCTGATTTCCAACACCAATTATTATCCTTCCCTCTTGATTCTCACAGTCATTTAAGAAGAAACTTGTTTAAACTAGTGGGGCAGGTGGTAGAGCTGGCGGTCTTTGAAGAAAAGAAAGCTCAATAACAAAGACTCAGCAAGAAAGGAAAACGGCTGTGATAGTCTTTGTTGTATTATAACCATAAAAGAAGGGAAAGTACAAAAAGAGAGGCTGTGGTAATGGGGGGAAATTTTATATAGAATTATTTCCCATTATGGAGTATTCAGTGTCCTGTTATTGAGTAGCCAAATGTATTTACTCACTCATCTAAATATTTGTATGCAGATGTTCCATTGCTGATAAACTGAACTTGTTCTGGTACCACGCAGGTTGGGACAGGACCTATTTGATTGGATCAGCGACCTTTCCTGTCAATAAAAAATATGTAAAATAATATCTAATTAAATCGTTTTATCTCTATTTGAAGTGGCACTTGGTTTTCTATTTTTGACGGCCTTCAATCAGAAATTATTAATAAAAGATGGGTGGGAGTTATCAACAGCCGCCTTTTGATGATGCAAAACAGCTGTTGCGTGAATGATGTGCATTGTTATTTTACTATAGCATTTGAATGCATTTCACATATAGCACTTTAAATATTACACAATTCCATTTCATTGAATTACAGAATTTAAGCTGATATAAAGGAAAAAAGGCAGTATTGCTGACAAAGTATTCATTAAATGTATGCTAAGGTATATTATAATGAATAGTTTTACACATTGGGTCTCTTTTGGTATGGAGAACTCATTATACAGACTAGGTTTACATGAACTCATTTAGTATCCAAATGATCATTAACTTAATGTGGGAAATAATAAAGCACAGGTGTGAGTTATGCAAGGGAACAACACTATTAAGAACAACATTTGCTAGAACAACAGCGCTGCTGATACAATATGTATTCTATTAGAATTTGTGAATTAAGAACAAACAAATCCTTCCAAGTTCTTTATTCTAATAAATACAGAACTCAAGATGACCCTACAGATAGTAGAAATGAAAAGTTGTGCAATTCAGTCAGAAAATGCCATTTTATTTTGCAATATTGTTGATCGACACATTTTTGTTTGAGTTCCAACCTTTTACACCTCTGCTAAAAAACTGAAATCTAACTGTCTTGGCTGTTTTAACCAGCAACACTATGTCACTGTGGGTTTTGATTATGTGAGGTGTGTCACCGGATGCCGACAGGTTGTGTGCCTTTTGTCATGTTATTTGTCACTTTGAAAGACATGTATAATGGAGTGTTATAATTTGTTTTGTTCTGTTTAGATTTTCACGTTCTTCCTACAAAGCACGGGGCATAATTAATGGAAAATCATTTAAAAAAGAGTCTTCTGTTTAGGTGAATTTCGACTCCCTTGTGTTCCAAATGAGAAATAAGAAATATTACTGACTCACTGTATGTTTAAGGCCAATATTTCAAATGGTTGCAAAGATACATCTTTAATATGGCTTGCCACAAATTTTTATCTCCTTACCACAAGGGTGGGGTGGGTGGGGGGGGGGGGGGGTTCTGGTATTCCAATTCCTCAGTTGAAGCTGAGAGGTTAAATCTCTGGGACAGCCTTCTGTTTCCTTCGCCTAAAAAATGATGTTCAAATGAGGAGAAACACTTCCAATTTGTCTCTTTTAAATACTTTCTCATCATTGGATTCACCTGTGTATGGAGATAATGGGTCACTTAGGTTGCCAAACAAGTTTTGAGCATTGCACATAGATATTGCAACATACAACACTACTAATCATACAGTAGTTGCAAATAGAGAAACCTACTGCAAAAAGAGAGACAACCAGGAGTTGTTTATTTGTTCCTTTAATGGCAATAAGAAAGGTGGGTTCTTTTTCAGATAATTACTTACTCCAATCTTTCGGGTGTTTATTGAACAGAGGACTACAACACAATTATATTACCTAGAGAAATACAGAAATACAGACTGAAAGCGACATTTGCCAAACATTCGCTTCACCAGACACTGAAATGTGCCTGGTGCATTACAAAGACCAAAGGGAATACGAGTAAATTCAAAGAGTTTCTCTTATCCACACTCACTTTGCAAAGGGCTTCATCTTCATTCTTAATATTGAGTCTTAAGTTAGCTTTTCAAACATGTAAATAATTGTTTTGTTTGGAATATTGTATTAGATAATTTTGTTTTTAGAAATTGGTGCCTCAGTATTGTTTTTTTAAGCATCTGTCCAATGGGTCCCTTCCATAAAAATGCAAAAGCCTACAATGGCAGTTTGTTCTGCCATTATTTTTTATTCAGAAAACAATTCAGTCCATGGGTAAAACTAACTGTATCAATTTCAGGTGAATGCGGATAGTTGTAAAGCTAAGAACAAATATTTATAGCTTTCAACAAGACTTTGATGACATGAAGATATACAACATGATTGACCTTTACTTTGAATCATGTAAAATATTTACCAGGAATATCCAATGGGTAGTGACACTTGCCTCTATCCACCTTCAGGCTGTTTCGAGCATGCATCATTCCAAAAGCTCCAAATTCCTCTGGAGACCATGGGGAGCTGTGACATGGGAAACAAATAGACCAAAGAGACAACGTCCTTGAGGGCTACTACACTTTTAACTATTTTATATAGCTAGCGGTTTGTTTTCTTGTCCTCTGCTGTTTGATCCAAAATGGCATGGTTCAATGCTTGGACAAAATATTGCTGTGTGCAACTCAAGCTATATGTAATTTTCTTTCTCAATGCAGCCAGGGGCTATTTTGGAGCAAGTTATTGTGATCAATCTTGGTTTGCATTAAATTAAGCTCTACAGTATTGGCTACTAGGATACAATAAGGGCAAACAAAAATATAGGTGTACTTAACGTGACACGAAGAGTAAACAATAGCTTTGAGCAGTATATACACAACAATTACTCTACATAGACGGGAATAGAGGGACTCTAATTAAAGGCCATTAATCATTTACCACCCAATGGATCAACCAGGGCATTGGTTGCTACTGGGCAGAAACATTTAACCCACCTGAAGAGCATTGTATTTGTTTCGAAATGTATCTCCTTGAGCATCCTTTGCTTTACAAATCACCGGGAAATGTGACTACTTTAAGCCAAGCTCATCCCTTTGCATCAAGCCTCTTCCAACTGTGCGCATTACGGCTGAGTTCAATCTCTTATTAGCATCATGCAGTGATAACCTCCATTGTCATGGTTCAAAAGCTATCCCTGCAATTCAGCTGTTTCCCATAATCACTCCCCACTAGAGCTAATGCAGAACAAGCATCAAGCCTGATAATTATCTTATTCACCCTCCACGTCTCCGGTGCCCTGAATGAAATGTCCTCTTGAAAAGACCTGCATCACATTTAACGAAACCCATTTGTGCTGCATTATTACAGGTGGAAGAAATAAATGGGATAATTGGGAGCATATCTTCTCAAATACATTATTCATGTCATTTTTTAAAAACCCATCTGTCTCAAGTCAGATGTTCTTGTCAGAAATACTGCAAAAGACTAGACTGGAACATTGTCTTGCTTCATTGAATTGGGACTTTTGGGGCACATAAACATAGCATCCGCATAAACATTGGAGGGACAGTCATGCCTGTAATGGTCTTTTATATCATGAAAAACATTTTGACTTTTGACCAATTTTTGTATCGTTCACAACTTTGCGATACACACCAATCTGATTTTGGATTTGCAATAATCTTCTCAACTGGGTGGTCTTCGTCTGGGTCAAGGAAATATTGATGCGATGACACTCCCTGCCTGAAGATGGAGTCTGAGGTACAACAAATGCACTCCACCTCACATGGGGAAACAAAAGTAAAAAGCTTGGGAGCAAAAACCAAATAGCTAAACAAACTTGACTGAACAGAAACTGAACTAACTAGCAATCAAAGAAGATAAGAAGAAGTTAAGTTAATCCATATAGGACTCCTCATTAAATCTCTCCATTAAATAAAAAAATAAGTCTTTCATGGACTTAAAATACACATAAATCACACCAGGGACGAGGTCAGGTAAGTGCGTGACATAGCGACTTGTCATTTTTTAGATGATGATGCGACTATAAACAATGGCACTACTATACAACTAAACACTAGTTTCTATGAACCTAAGAATGAAATAAATGTTAATATGCCATTGGGTAGTGGTTATTATGTCCTAGATTAAAAAGATAAATACCTTCATGTATAAATGAACTTTTCTCCATGTATAAATGAACTGTTGAGAGAAAAAAAAATATTTATAGAAACTTAATAAACAAGATTCACCAAGACTGGCACGATATTAACTTTTGATGACTGTGTTAACATGAGTGAAATGTAAACATGAGCTGAATTTAATAACGGCTTGGACAGGCTTGACAACAGCTCACTCCAGTCGGGGACAAATGCAAACTCAAAAGATGAAGAAAATCATTACAGACAGCAAGATACACTTGTCTAATGTTGGTGCACTGATTGCCTTCCACTTACTTGTGGGGTTGTCAAAGTCATCAGTGCAGCTGCTGAATATTCACAGAAACTATAAACAAAGTTTACAAGCAAGATAACACAGTGTGAAGCTGTGATTTACTTTTTAAAGCTATCATTTTTGCAATGATAATTTCAGAAATATCAATTTGTTTAATTTTCAGAGATAAATTGTTTGTCGCTTTTAATGCAAATCTTTTAGTACCTCTGAAAAATTGTCAAGAAAAGGACCACCTTTAGCCAGAACAAGGATTTATTGCCTCTTGTATCATTTGCATAATCAGATGCATTGCATGCAGAGCAAGTACACACATGATCAGATCTTATCTTCAAAAAGCAACCCATAAAGATCCATAAAGAATGCACTTAATAACTTATGTCGGTGCTCACAGCAAAATCAAATTATTTCAAACCTAACACTCTTAAAGCTATTACAAGTGGAGTTTGCAAGCTCTTGTAATCATATTTTGTTGTCAGCATTAGCTAAGGATTTAGACAGCTTTCTGATCTAATCTGTTGATACATGTTTGAATCTCTGTACTGCAACAGGGTGATATTTCTTTTTGTTTCTTTGTGTCCCCGTTGCTTACACAATGCTCTGAAAAAAAAAACTGATTAAAAATGCCTTATTTATTACATTATTTAAAAAGTGGAAAGACAAAGGTATTATCAAAAAATCCAAGTACTTTTCTCATTAAAAATAAAAACTCAGTTATACTAGTAACTGCATTTATATACTATATATACTGCACAGTGAGTATTAGTATAAATCATCAATACACTTATTTAATATTAATGCGAAAAGTTTGTTTTGTGGCTTTTATAATGTAGAAAATATTCATTTTTGTTTCTAAGAAATGAATTCATTTGACCTGGAAAAGGGACCACCCTCACACTTTTTTTCTTTTTAAAACTTGTGATATTTTGATATTGTGATATTTAAAAAAAAAACAAAAAAAACAAAAAAAAACAAAAGTATTTTGTTTAAAGTGTAAAAAAAAAGTATTCATTTTTTATGCTTTTTTATAATATTTGTAAGATTTAAAACCGCTTTATTGAGTGTAACACCTGTTTCTTACATTTTTAAATATTGCAATTTTTACCTATTTTTTGATATTGTATGTATCTATGCAATTTACATTTCATGTATAGCTCACTCTCTCTCCTAAGGTATATGTATTTATAGATAGAAGCCTCTTTCAAAAGATCAAATGTAAATGTAACTGTAATGAGTGTTTCCATTAAATAACCACTTTCCTGAAGCACATCATTATTTGTGACGTAGAGAGTCACAAATTACTTGACATTTCATCTTTTCTAAAGCAATGCTGTGAAATTTGTTTGAAGTGGAGCACATACATATCTACATATAATCAAACTCACTTCAGGTCAGCTCACATGCTTTTGTTTATCAATTTTGTCAATATTATATTTCATCCTAAGACCAAATAATAATGTTTTCCACCCCTCGATCATGAAAAACCCACTTCTTTATTTTTTATAATGCAAACTGTCTGGTGAAACATTCGATATGCACATGTACCGAACATTTAATACCAATATTTGTATCATTACACCCCTAATGGAAACACATATCTTTTGCATTTAAGATTTTGTTGCATAGTAACATCCTTAAAAGAAACAAGGCACTTGAAGAATAGTGTAATGCAGGAAAAAAAGGCATCCATTTTAAGATTAAAGGGAGAGCACATTGGGTGTCAAGGGCCGGGAGGTCTGTGGCGATGGAGAACTGCAGGCAGGAGACCCATGTTGGTTCATTCTGGGTGAGGTGACTTCACAAAAGCTACCTGACCTTTTATTTTTCTGGAATTCTGAAGATGCAATTGAAAATCTACTGCTGTTTCTGTTTTCCTTCTGACTGCCATGACCTGCAGAGACCAGAGAGAAACGAAGGAGAGAGATAGAGAGAAAAAGAAGGCAAAGTCCCTGCTGATGGGGAGGGATTCAGGTAGGGGTTGAGTCTAGAACAGTAGGGGTGTGGGGAGTGAAAATGGTGGGGGCATATGACCCCAAAGGGTTGCTCCATTTGTGTTCACTGTTTGAAGTCCTTGAGTCCCCCTGGTCATTTTTTAAAGGTGCCAGTCTTGTGACTCATGCATGGGCAGCTGGCTCCCCCCTTCATAAAAGCAGAGATGTTCTATGTGTGAGTTTAGCTCCCCAGATGGTAGCGGCTAACAGTCGTGTTCATATTTTGCCTTCTAAGTACTAAACTGACAGAGGGTGACAAATGTCAGTGGTAAATGATATGAAAGTCAGTGAGCTTGAGGCTGTGCATCTATTTACCTATTCATCTTCTGCCGTGACACTAGACAATCTGCTGATGCACCAGCATCCATATGCTTACAGGCTTATGTAGGCATTATGAGGATCTCTGATTCCATACTGTGCTGTGGCATATCTCTATTCATATTGAGTAGCACATTGAAACTTATTAAATTAGGCATTTTGTTTACAAAGAAAGAGTTGCTTATATAAGTTAATATAGTATACTATTGATTTTTCAATGCATGGTCTTGGTGTGGGTGGGCATGTGATGGTTTCGTTTCCAATGCAATGGCCTTGCTCATTCCCTCAGCTTTTTTTTACAGCAGGGGTATTAAGGAAAAACTTAAAGAGGTCCAGTTTTAGCATTTTCGGAAGGTCCAGACTATTAAAATGAATACAATCAAATCCAACGAGTTCAGGACAATTCAAGAACCAAATGCTGTTAAGTAATATCAATCCGGGCATATATTTACTAGCATATATTTACTAGCATATATTTACTATGTTATCATCTTTAGGAAATAAAAACAGGACTGTTTTAAATAAGCAAGAAAAAATAGATTTGAGGGTGTGTGTTCGAAACCTTTTCGTCGCATAACGTAGTTTGACTTGGCACTTTTAATAAGAGCCATGCTCTGTTTTAGTCCCAGTGAGCCATTTTTAGTGATGCCATGTGCAGGGTTCTCAGGATTTGTTCGCACATCTGCATTCAATTACCCCTCCCCCGTTGACATTTCATTAGTAAGAACAGGAAGTGTTTTAATAATGGTTACATTAAACGTTTAGCTACGATTTGCATTAATACTGGGTTATGTTTCAACTAATGCATTGCTTTAATGCCATTTATTTTCTTATTTCCGTTTCATGACTAAAATACTGAAGAAAAAACATTAAAAAATGACGTGTTTCCTGTTCAGTGCTGATCAGCTCATTATGTGACGTGTATGATTCTGTCCACTCCCCGTCCGTGATCTATCATCTGTGTTATAAATGACCTCATTGTTTTGCCGCATAGCTCATTAACTGTATATTTATATCTATACATTTATATATGTGTGTAGCTATGTACAAACTGCAGAAAACTGTACCGCATGAACTGTAAGAAACTAATATGGTATGTTGAGGCAGGTATCCTTCCCACTCTTGAAGCTTTCCCTCTCAACTACATCTCTTATCCACTCCTCTATTTCCTTTAAACACCCTCCTGTCCTGCTGTAATTAATGCAAATTGATCCGTGGGAAAAATAAACAATAAATAACAATAAATAAATTCACTGCCTCCATCCAGAGGAGCAAACACCACACCAGGTGCTCACTCCCCTGGAGTACAAAACTGTACAACTCAAACAAAGCATGTGGTGGCTTCTGTTCAGGACAGGACAAGGTAAAAAAATGAAATGAAAGAAACTTAAATAATACACAATCAAAACACAGTGCATCTCGCATTCAATTGGCCAATTCCTTCACGCGTCCACTAAGTATCAACTGTAAAGTTAACAATAGCAGTGCTGATTAAAAATAAGACACTCTACTAGTTCTGATTCTACTAGATCTCCGGGTCCATATGGGACAGCTTCTGTGTCTAGATCTGGACGTTGGTTCACTAATAACCCTTGTATTAGAGAGAACATTGACCTTGTTCACAAGTGTGACTGAACCTGGGTTTCAATGTAGAGATTTTGGATGAAATATTGCTTTAACATTGTGAGACAAAATGTCACTTTCTTGAAGTGCAGACTAAAAGATCAATGAACAATACAAACACTGATGGTGCTCTTTCGGAAGCTGCAGAAGGCTTGGCTTCGTTACAAACTGTAAAGAGATGCACACTTGAAACAAACCCTTTAATTGGGTCAGATAATGAAAAATCCATTCCCCAAGTCCAGAGCATCATACTAATTGCATTTTCCACCCTCCATCTGTCTGTTGTCTCCAAACACTTCACCCTCAGTCCAAGAGCAAACCCTCTAAAGAGACTTACACCCTCTCTGGGTTCAAATCCCTTTTCAGCTCAAGGCCCTGAAGGCAATTTATACCTTTGTTTTCATAGTCGTCCTACGTAGGGTCAGGAATTCTTTGAGGCCGGTTCCCAAGACTCAACCACTGGCCTTGCTCCCAGCCAGATGGCTCTCATCCGAGAGAAGAAGAGCTCATCCTTCTTTACTTTAACTAGCAGGGCTCCTGGCATTGTTCTCATGTTTGGATATGCTGAGAGTTTCAGAGCACAATCCATCTTCAAGTGCTTTTCAATAGTGACATCCCTGCAATTTATACAAGGGACTGCATGTATGGGAGATGCCATTCTGGAAATTATTGTCGCAAATATTTTCTCTGTACTGTCACCAGAAACCAATATATCAATCAATCTGATTCCAAACACAATGGAAATGATCTTCCTTACTTAACCCCATTAACACCCACCCCTCTTTTAGAACATAGGTCCAAAAAAGGCATACCCAAAATAAAAGGGCTGTAACTCTCACATTTTATGCGTTAAAATAATGTCCTTGGTGTAATTGACAAGGTAACCCTTCCTAGTTTAACAGGAAAAAAGTAATGAACTGGATACCTTAAACAAAACTAAAGATTCACAAAGTTTGTAGAAATAGTAGAAATTATCCTCGCCTGATTAGTTTTTATTATTTTTAAAATAAGTGAATGCAAAGTGGGTGCAATTATGCGATCTTTCTGTAAGTGTCAAATTTCCGGCCTGCGGGTGTTAAGGGGTTAAAAGCCAAGAACAAAAGCATTCTGAATTAGGCAAATGTGGCTTTTTCTACAGTTACCTAAAGTGCAGTACAGATATGTATACCAAAAACAAGAGCAAGAACATGGTGGACGAACATGCACTTGCATATTTAAATTATGAAGAAAATATGGCAATTGAAACTGAAAAATAAAAGAGTAAATTCCCTGAAAATAAATAAATTCCCTATTCTGATATTCTTTCAAAGTTAAGTTAAAAGTCTTTGTTAAAACCTTGTATAAATACAATTTAATTTTTTGTTGATGCAACCGCTATAATCCCCAGAAAAACGAAAACTGTCATGTTTGTCTCCTTGGGAGTTTTGGGACCGCAGATGCCTGGTGCTCTGCTCAATATTTGCGCAGTGCATCAGGTGCCGCGAATCATGAATGTCTAGCATTGTTAAGGTGTAATGAAAACTTGTTCACGTTCAACTAGTTTTTGTTAATGAAAACTAGTCTCGCCAAGTTTTCGTCATAACAGAGACATATTTAGCTCATCAGTGTCTCGTAAGTGTCACAAGAAAAAGAATCGTAAATTATTTTGTTATAGTTGTCGATGAAAACAACACCTGCATTTTAAATTTGTTGGGGATTTATTGAAACGAAACACAAAAGGTCCCTGATGAACACTCTTTTTTTTACCAGTAACATTTAAAAAAGAATGCCATTTTCATGAAGATTGCCCTGTTTAAACCTCTGTCTGCGAGGGTGAAGTGGAAGACATAAAAAAACAGTGCCCAATCACCCGTCTCTTATAAGAGAAGTGCGGCATCTTGCTGATTGCATGGGGTTGTTGTTAATGCAGAGCAGCCTCTTGGAGCTGAAGCCATTAGTGGATGCAGAGATTTTCAGAACTGCTCCCTACTCCAGCAGATCCTTCCAGCTACTTTCAAACACCAGCAAAGCCATTGGTGGCTAGAGGGATATTTGCAGTGTGGGGTCAAAAGAGTGACCTCCTTCACCGGATGCTTTATTGGAAGTGTCTATCAGTAATGCCCTGGGTAGATAAAACACAGCAAACAAAGGGGTCTTTTAAAATGCAGTGTGCTTGTTTACTTGAAAAATAATTGGTCTACAGTAATGCCTATATAGAAGTTAAGCCTTCGTATGAAACCCAGATCATCGCAATCTGCATTATCTGAAACTTTAAGCAACACAAAGAGAAAAATGTTCATTATATTTTGTTTACAGATGAAAACATGCTGAGCACTTTGGCCTACTGTACAGATTAAGATGCATTTTAATTTGGTGCTTCATTCTCAGATTTGTTATCTGTTAGAAATACTTTGTGTTGCATCCTCCACAGCAGGACAGTATTAAAGACAGCAATCCTTGAGTAAAAGTAAGTGGTGAAACTATTTACTGCTTGCAGTCTAGCAGCGACAAGATTGACTGTGTTGTTATAAATAAAATTCTGAATAAATGTGATTCCCGTCTCTTGGATTTTTTTCTTCAGCCCATAGCTCTACAAGAAAAGCCATACGGAAGCATTTCTGTCATATCGCCTTATTGAGCATCACAGAGTACCTACAGATCCACAGATATACCACACCATCTGCCTGGGAGTTGTTGGCTTACGGTGTATAATAATTAATCAGCCTATCAAATGCACCATTGGTGATTGTCCTACACTCTATGCTGAACTTTCTCACAAGTTCCACAACTCTGTGAATTAGTAATGTTTAGTGGTATATTTTCAGAAAGAGAATATATAAAAATTGAGAAAAACTTTTTAAAAATGTAAACACTAAAAAATATTATTTAGCGTATTTTCTGAGATTGAACAGAAAATGCATTACAAACAGGAAATCCATCACAACCAGGAAGTTAAAGGAGTTTCCCCTCCTTTATGACCTGTCTTTTCACAGAGAGAGAGGCAACTTTCCCCTCATCAATCCCTGATCAATGTGTATTTAGCTGAGTCATATCTATTATTAAAGCTAAATAAAGCCGTGTATTCTGTTAAATCTCAATGTAACCTTCCTTTCAGAGTCTTTTAACTTGGTTTAGAATTAATAATTTATTAACTTATATGCATTCATTCGTTCATTCTCTTGATCCACTTCCTCATTTCAGGGTCACATGGTTCTGCTGGTGCATATCTCTATCACATTTTTGACGAAAGGAGGGGGTACACCCTGAATACATCACCAGTCCATCGCAGGGCAACACATGCATTCACTCCTAAGGGGAACTGATATAATTAAATTAACCTGATACTTTTTTTTTTTTTTTTTTTTTTTTGTACATGGAGAAAAACCATGCAAGCACTGTGAGAACATTCAAAGGAAGACCACCGGCTGGCCTTCAACAGGTGCTACCCACTACACTACCCTGCCGCCAACATTTATTACATGGAAGATAAAAGTCTGAGATAATTTCTAATTTACATGACGTTACTCTGCACATGTTTGATTTTACTGGTGAAATGCACACCTGTGATTAAAGACACTACAAGCAAGTTCTTTCTCAGCTATTGCGTTGGTAAGCTACTGGTCTAATGATGTGACAGATGAATAGCATACTTCTCATGAAACATTTGTAAGCTTTAAAAGGCTTTAGATCTCCTTTCTTTATCACTGTGTGATCATGCCGTTAGCTACAGGACCTGAATCAGAAAGCTCAGAAAATTTCCTTTTGCGAGGCCTGCTAGACGTGGCATTAAAAAGGGAACCAAAGGTGTCCATTATCCCTGTTATTAATAAGTGTATGGAACTCACTGTTTTAGTCCCAGTTGTTTGTTTCTTTTCTTTTAATTTCCTTTGATTTTAACTGGAACATAATGCCTTTTCATCTTCACCTGCAAAAGGAAAGGCAATTAAGGGTTTTGAAATATTAGCCACTAATGAATTACAGAATCACATTATGCATGTAAGAGAAAGCAAGATAATAGATATTTCTGTTTATTTTGATCTCTTTGCTCACACAGGGTTATTGCTTGTAGTGTGTTGTTTCAAATATTAATAAATTATATTTTAATTAGAAGTTATTTTGGTGATTACTAAAGCCATGCTTTTGTTTACCTGAATATTGTAATTAAAAAGAAAGTATGAGGGGGAAAAGTAGGTTTTGAAAAGGAGCAATTCTTTAAAGGAATATACAATAAAAAGTATTAAACAATAAAAAATCCTTCTGCAATTTTATTTGCTCAAAGTTTATGAATAAGACCTTTAAAACTTTTTAAATTGTGTATATGACACGTAATAGCATATTATCCACCCATGCTTTTACATTGGATTATAGGAAGCTCAAGGCAGTGATGTGCAGTGAGGTTCTGATAAGGCACAACATCAGTCAGAATTACCAACATGAACTCTACAGAGTAGCTTTTTCACCTTTTGATTGGCAACAATTAACATGTTTTATTTAAAATTAGATTTTTTTTCCACAAACTGTAGTATACAAAAAAAAGCACAATAACATCATTATCGGCTTGTCTTTACTTACAAATAAAGTCCATGTCCCGTCCCATACCAAAAGAATTGATAACTTGTTTGTAGAAGTGTTTTTCTTTCTTTCTTCAGTTTTAAAGGGCCACAATGAACAGAATATGAACAATATGACATTTTCAGAGGTTTACATGCGTTGAACATTATTTTGGGAAAAAAAAAATTATTGTCTGTTGCATTTGATTGTGAGTAAAATTGTGTAATTCTTATCTTTTGTTTGCAATTTCTGACTTCCTGTTTGAAAAGAAATTTCTCAGGAAGGGATGAGTCTTTGTCCAATAAGATGTCGATCACTCATCTCTATTTTAATTATTCATGAGCCTGACCTCTGTTATCCTATAAGAAGATGCAGCGTATTAATGATTAATGATGTCTAACTCTAAATCTAGATGCCATTCGATCAAGTTTCAAGACCGTGCAGTAGTTTGGAGTTCAGAATGGGTTGCAAGTGTTGTTTCCATGGTGTAAAAGTGCTGAGGTCATACGTGGCTTTCCTCAAGATGAAGTCAGAGCTAAACAAGTGAGGGGTTAGCCACTTACAAACGACACATCAAACCTATGGATTTGAAAGTGAAAGTGACATTGGGACCAAGTATGGAGTGACCCTTTTGTGCCCATCCAAGTGGACACACGCAGCAGTGAACAAACACACTGTGAACACACACCAGGAGCAGTTGGCAGACATAGATGCGGCGCCCAGACTGTGGTTACAGTCCCAATTCAGTACAGATATTTGTGTTTTATTGACCGTCATTAGGCACTTATCGTTGATATTTTTTTTACCGAAAGCCAAGCCACACCCAGACCTAAACGTATTCTGCACAGTTGTATGCACCTTTATTTTTTGAAAATGATCTTGGGGAGATGAGACCTGAAAAAGGTGGGGTTCGTGGCCCTAAAAGTTTCTTTCTGTCTCTAACTGTTGGCTGTAGCATACCTGACTCCAGCGTTGGTCTTCCTTCAATCAATTTCTCCTGTTTCAATTGGTAGGGGCAGTTTAAGCCGGGATGTCCAGACCTTTGTCCAGACCTCTACCTCCAGGTTCATCCATGGGGACACTGAGGCGTTCCCAGGCCTGACAGGAGACATAGTCTCTCCAGCATGTCCTAGGACTTCCCTGGGGCCTCTTTCAAGAGGAACATGCTCTGAACACCTTCTCAGGGAGGTGTCTGATGCCTGAGCCACCTCAGCTGGCTTCTCTTGATGTGGAGGAGCAGCGGCTCAACTCTGAGCTCCTCCTAAGTGCTCCTCACCTTCTTTAAAGGAGTGCCCAGCCACCCTCTGAAGAAAACTCATATTAGCCGCCTGTATTTGAGATCTCATTCTTTCAGTTTCAGAGCTAGTGACCATAAGTAAGGGAAAGAACGTAGATTGACCTGAAAAATAGAGAGCTTTGCCTTACCACTCAGCTCCTTCTTCGCCGTAACTGATCTGTACATTGACCACATTACTGCTAAGGCTGGACCAATTCGTCTGTCAGCCTCTCATTCCATAGTCCTATCACTCATGAACAAGATCAACTCGAAGGGAGCATTGCACTTTTTTCTGACTAAGAACCATGGCCTCGGATTTGAAGGTGCTGATTCTCAACCCAGCCGTGTGCACAC
>SRMA01026304.1:99440-126535 GCA_007224835.1 Danionella cerebrum | reverse complement strand
GAAAATGCTAGACAGAATTTCATCTTACTAAAATTTTACCTTTCAGCTTCCACTTTCAACTCTTGTACACTTTCAAATTTCCAAATGTTTTACCTTTCAGCTTCCACTTTCAAATTTATACATTTTCAACTTTAAAATGTTTACTTTTCCTCTTCCACTTTCAACTTTTGATATTTTCAACTTTACAATGTTTCACCTTTCATCCTACACTTTCAACTTTTGACACTTTCAACTTTCTAATGTTTACTCTTTCCGCTTCCACTTTGAACTTTTGACACTTCCAACTTTCAAATCTTTACCTTTCAGCTTCACCTTTCAACTTTAGATTTTTTACAGATACTTTCAGCCTGCTTTCATTTTCAGCTCTCTGCATTCACACGCATTTTCCGCTAGGAAATGCATATTCTAGTTTTTTTTATTATTCTCCCACTTTTCGACGGCTAACTACTTCCGCATACTTTAAGCTAGAAACACCATTCAAACATCAAAATGTTCAGCTTCTTTTGGAATAGATTGCTTGTATTTTTCTTATTAAAATGTTTTATACTTTTTATAAAATTCAACTTTATTTAAAATATTTTTCCCATTGAAATGAATGGGAAACACTTCAAATCTCTTTTAAATCTTCAGCTTTTTTCAACCTTCATAACTTCAGCATACTTTCAGCTAGAGCAATCATTCAACTTTTAAACAATTCAACACATTTTCAGCTTTTAAAAGATGTTTTCAGCTTTTTCATATCTTTTACAGATTTTTATAAATCACAGTTTAAGTGTAATGAAGAATTTGGATTTTGACCTAATTCTGCTCCACTCTAGCTTCCACTCTAATTCTCCACATCTCAAACTTCTTCATCAATTCCTCTCTCCTAAACTAAACTTTACCCTTTATGCACAAAATTTATATTAAAGTAGTAGAGAAATTTGTCCTCTTTCCAAAGATGCAGTTGTTTCTTTCATATGACCTATGGTTTTTAAACTAGGAGGGCTAAACCTTAACGATGGAAGCAAATTGCTCCATTGAGATCAATGCATTTCACAAAGAAAATAATGCTTGAAGGTTTTAAATTAAGGCTTTTTCTAACTCGCCATAACTAAAAGAATTTTCCACATATATTAAAAAATTTTACACCATAATCTTCATTGAGGCCTTCTGCTTCTCACAAAGAAAGAATCATCTCGATATGTCTTACGGTTCTTCTGTAATGTTTATTTGTTTGAGGCATAGTCAACATCTGAGAAATGTCTCCTCGATTCAAAAAGTGGCAGTTGGAGGCAGCTGTTAATCAACTAATTTGAATAACGAAATTTGATTGGCTTAGCCTTCCCATAGACTCACAATGGGCCATAGAGATGCATTGCTGCCATTCATTTCAATGGGGCAATTGATTCCCATATGATCCTATTGTAAAAGTGCTTTTGTAATTGGTTCACAATGGAGAGTCATAGCAAGATTGAGGATGCATATAACTAATCCAGCCAATCATTGCTTATGATTTAACATTAATTCATCAAGCCACGCCCACTTTTCAACATCATTTTTGAATGTCAAATATCTTCTAAGTGGAACATCGTAGAGACATGGGAGTTGTTTTATATTGATCTAAGTTGAATGTAGATTAAACATGATGTCACCAACTCATCCATAGCAACCAAATTATTTACCATAGCAACCAAATTGACACTTCTCTATCTCAGCCCAGGAAAATGCTAGAGACACAGGAGTTGGTCTAATTGACTTTAGTCACAGAGGGAACATTATATAATGTTAATGACCCCTCCATAGCAACCATACTGGTTACCATAGCAACCGAATTGACACATCTCTATCTCAGCTTAGGAAAATGAGAGAGACACGGGAGTTGGTCTAAATGACTTGTAGTCACAAAGGGAACATTATATTATGTCACTGACCCCTCGATAGCAACCATACTGGTTACCATAGCAACCAAATTGACACTTTTCTATCTCAGCCTAGGAAAATGCCAGAGACACAGGAGTTGGTCTAATTGACTTGTAGTCACACAGGGAACATTATATAATGTCACTGACCCCTCCATAGCAAGCATACTGGTTACCATAGCAACCACATGGACACATCTCTATCTCAGCTTTGGAAAATGAGAGAGTCACAGGAGTTGGTCTAAATGACTTGTAGTCACACAGGGAAAAATATATAATGTCACTGACCCCTCCATAGCAACCTGACTGGTTACCATAGCAACCGAATTGAGACATCTCTATTTCTGCTTTGGAAAATGAGAGAGACACGGGAGTTAGTCTAAATGACTTGTAGTCACACAGGGAACATTATATAATGTCACTGACTCCTCCATAGCAACCATACTGGTTACCATAGCAACCTGATTGACACATCTCTATCTCAGCTTAGGAAAATGCTAGAGAAATGGGGGTGAGTTTGTTTCACTAATAGCGACCCCAGGAACATTCATTGAGGTACCTGACCTTCCATAGCAACCATACTGGTTACCATAGCAACCCAGTTGACACATCTCTATCTCAGCTTTGGAAAACGACAGAGACACAGGTGTTGGTCTAAATGACTTGTAGTCACACAGGGAATATCATATAATGTCACTGACCCCTCCATAGCAACCATACTGGTTACCATAGCAACCAAATTGACACATCTCTATCTCAGCTTAGGAAAATGAGGGAGACACGGGAGTTGGTCTAAATGACTTGTAGTCACACAGGGAACATTATATAATGTCACTGGCCCCTCCTTAGCAACCATACTGGTTACCATGGCAACCAAATTGACACATCTCTATCTCAGCTTAGGAAAATGAGGGAGACACGGGAGTTGGTCTAAATGACTTGTAGTCACACAGGGAACATTATATAATGTCACTGACCCCTCCATAGCAACCATACTGGTTACCATAGCAACCAAATTGACACATCTCTATCTCAGTTTAGGAAAATGAGAGAGACACGGGAGTTGGTCTAAATGACTTGTTGTCACACAGGGAACATTATATTATGTCACTGACCCCTCCATAGCAACCATACTGGTTACCATAGCAACCAAATTGACACATCTCTATCTCAGCTTAGGAAAATGCTAGAAACATGGGAGTTGGTCTAAATGACTTGTATTAACACTGGGAACATTATATAATGTCACTGTCCCCTCCATAGCAACCATACTGGTTACTATAGCAACCAAATTGACACATCTCTCCCTCAGCTTAGGAGAGTGCTAGAGACATGGGGGTGAGTTTGTTTCAATAATTATGACCCCCGTAACAATCACCGAGGTAACTAAACCATCCATAGCAACCATATGGTTACCATAGCAACCAAATTGGCATATCTCTATCTTAGCTTAGGAAAATGCTAGAGACACAGGGGTTGGTGTAATTTACCTGTAGTCACTCAAGGAACATTATATGATGTTACTGACCCCTCCATAGCAACCAGACGTGTTACCATAGCAACCCAAATGGCATTTCTCTAACTCAGCTTAGCGAAATGCTAGAGACATGGGGGTAGGTTTAATTTACTCGTAGTCACACAGATAACAATATATTATGTCTGTGACCCCTCCATACCAATCATACTTATTACCATAGCAACCCAATTGATTGACATTTTCAACTTTACAATGTGTCACATTTATTTTTATGTTTCAACTTTCAGCTTCCACTTTCAAATTTGACAATTTTAACTGTCTAATATTTTACCTTTCAGCTTCCACAATTAATTTGACACTTTTTACTTTCTAATGTTTCATATTTCAGCTTCCACTTTCAACTTTTGACACTTTCAACTTTCTAATATTTTACCATTCAGCTTCCACTTTCAACTTTACATTTTTCTACTTTACAATGTTTCAGCTTTAGCTTTCAACTTTTGACATTTTCAACTTTAGAATGTTTCAGCTTCAGCTTTCAACTTTTGACATTTTCAACTTTACAAAATTTCACCCTTTAGCTTCAACTTTTAACTTTTGACACTTTAACTCTTTAATGTTTTACCTTTCAGCTCCCACTTTTAATTTTAAACACTTTCTTCTCTCTAATGTTTCACCCTTCAGCTTCCACTTTTAACTTTTTATATTTCAACTTTAAAATGTTTCAGCTTCAGCTTTCAAATTTTGACAATATTCAAATTACAATGTTTCACCTTTTAGCTTCAACTTTCATCTTTTGACACTTTTAACTTTCTAATGTTTCACCGTTCAGCCAAGAAATTCAGCAATTTTAAACATTCTCTTTCAGCTCTCTGCATTCACACGCATTTTCCGTTAGGAAATGCACTTACTAGTTCTTCTTCTTCTTCTTCTTCTTAGAACAAAAAATTCTACCGTCAACTCCTCCTAGCCCGTTCGAGCTACAGTCACGAAACTTTCCACACACCTCAAAGCTGTTATGTAGTTTGTTGCTATGTCTTTTCGGACCGATTTGACCAGCGGTTTCCGTAAAAATCACAAAATTCAGCCCAAAAAATCAGCCAAGTCATTCCCTATGGGGGCCCTAGAGTGGTGATGTCATCGCCCACTCTAACTTTGAGCAAGCTCAGTCTTGTTGATTCTTGCACTGTTTTCTTCACTAAAAACTAACCTTTACACACACATTTTATATCTAAATGGTAGAGATTTTTGTCCTCTTTCAGTTGGTGCTGTTTTCATTTTTAAAAAACACACGGTTTTTACTCCAGGTGGCCTAAACCACAAGGAGTGCACTTAATTGCTCCATTCACCTCCATTCAAAAATTCTGGTGGATCCTGTTTAAAATCTCAATCGCAGGCTATTTGTAACTCGCCATAAATCATTCAAACTTTATCACAGCTTCACAAAATTTACACCATTCTCTTCCGTAAAATCTTGTGATTCTAACAGTGAAGGAAATATTTAAATGTGTCGTATCCTTCTTTCGTAATCCTTATTTGTTTGGAGGTATCGAAATCTCAGAAATGAGCAGTTGCACAGAATCAAATGAAGGCTATATTTAGCTCGCCATCATTTTTTTATTTCTAATCACACCTTCACAAAATTCACAGCATTCTCTTCGTTAGGGTCTTCTGCTTCTGACAAAGAAAGAATCATTTCGATATGTCTTACGGTTCTTCTTTAATCTTTATTTGTTTGAGGCATGGTAATTGGATTTTCTCCAGCAGATTTGCCATCGTTTGAAAATCTGACAGTTGAAACTGGCAGATTTCAACAGCTGGCCCTTTGCAGCAGGTGCACTTGATTACTAATAAGTAGGTCAAAGGTGTCTCATAGACTTTCAATGGCCCATTGAAATGAATGGAGCATGAACCCCATAGATCCTAATGTAAAAGAGCTTCTGTAATTGATTGACACTGGAAAGTCATACCAGCATTAGGGAGCAAATTACTTATCCAGCCCATCATTGCTTGTGAATTAACATAAATTAATTAAGCCACACCCACTTTTTGACATAACTTTCAATGTCAAATATCTTCTAAACGGAACACAGTAGAGACATGGGGGTTGCTTTATATTATTCTAAATGGAAAGTAGATTACAACATGATGTCACTGACTCCTCCATAGCAACCAAATTGTTTACCATAGCAACTAAATTGCCATATCTCTTTCTTAGCTTAGGAAAATGCTAGAGACTTGGGGGTTGGTAAGCTTCACCCATGGTGACAGCTGAAACATTATATCATGTCAATGACGCCTCCATAGCAACCAGACTGGTTACCATAGCAACCAATATGGCATGACTCTCTCTCAGCTTAGGAAAATCATAGAGACATGGGGGTTGCCGTATTTTACCCGTATTGATATGGGGAACAATATGTTAGGTCAGCGACCTCTCCATAGCAACCAGACTGGTTACCATAGCAACCAATATGGTGCATCTCTATCTCAGATTAGGAAAGTCATAGAGACATGGGGGTTGATGTATTTTACTCGTATTGACATGGGGAACAATATCTTAGGTCACAGACCCCTCCATAGCAACCAGACTGGTTACCATAGCAACCAATTTTGCAAATACCTATCTCAGCTTATGAGAATCATAGAGACATGGGGGTTGGATTATGTTATTGTTGCAGAATTGCAAACATTAAAAAAAATAGGTATTAACGGCACCAACGCAAGCCAACATCGAAGTTTGCGTGCAAACTTTAAAATCTAGTTACATTTATTTTACATTAAAACAATTATTAATTAATTATTAAATAATTATTATTTTACATCTGAGGGTGCCCAGATTCTTTTAAAGGTTTAAAGGGGGGCTCAACTAAAAAAAGTTTGAGAACCACTGTATTATTACTAATGTGGGGGCAATCGTACTAGCTATTATTAGTAATGTGGGGGCAATGTTACTGGCTATTATGGTATTACTAATATGGGGGCAATGTTGCACTGGAACAGTGATGGTGATAACGAATGGTGGACTTTAGAGTGATGAGTGGGGGCAAAGAAAAACATTACAGCCTTTTTTTTTGTTACTTTTACTGTTTACTGTCTGTTCATGTTACATGTTTGGCTGTTAACTTTTACACAGTTGATATAAAATATTTTACAAAAGTATTTGGTTCAGAAACTTTTTTTTCTAGATCTTCCTCATTTAAAATTGGGTGCGTCCTATGTGCCGGTGCGTCTTATGAGGCGAAAAATACGGTAAGTAATAATAAAGCAAATTACAGTCACAACACAAACAAGTCTTATAAACTGGGCATACACATGCACACTACACAGTTTAATGTCATGATAAAAAATAATTTTTGAATGTGAAAAATCTTATTTTGTTATCTTATAGACGGGACCTACATACGGAAGAAGGAAGATTAAGGGGTATCTCGCCATGAAAGGAGTGCATGCTGCAGAGACACGAATTGGATCAGTTCTCAGATCTTTGCATCAGCCTTACCATGAAGCAAGACGTCAGGTAAGTTACTGTCTCTATGCTATGAAATTTCTGTTTTTAATAATGGTTAAAGGATGTAAGAAAAGTATTTCAGTTAATCATAAAATGGCCCTGACATGTCACAAGACAGCAGTGGTCTGCGGGATATTGTCATTTAAAAGGGAAAGTGCCAGCCCACAACTAATGTTGATGTTGACATTTAGTGTATTGTCTGACGCTCCGCCCTCCAGCTATCTCCCAATTACAGTCAGTAGAGTTTCGTCATCCGTGTTGCCAGATCTGCTGTAGTTACTGCTGAAGCTACGACTGTGTCAGATAAAATATGTAAGCAGCCACGTTCCTGCAGCTTTTCTGGCAACCTTGAGCCAGGTGGGAGAGGGATAAACTTTTCTACTGTAATTGATTGCAGTACCAGTTTTGGCCACTCTGTTCGTTTAAGCTGCAGTTACTTAGCTTATACAAGATGGTACAGAAACATTTACAGAAGTATATATTATAATCAGAACTAATTACTTTTTTTTGTTCATTATATTATTTATTCATTTGACAGGGACAACACACATAGGCAATGTTACATTATGTTTTACATAAAATGCTTTATGCGTTTTTAGTCTAAAAAAGACAAGTTCAGAATGCAATAGCTCAAAAATGCCACTGTATAATATTCCCATTGTCTGAATTCTAATACCTACTATAAGGATCTGTAGAGTTTCTGAACGCATCCAAAAAAGAAAATGAGAAATAAAATCTCCAAACCCATTTGACTTTATGCGTTTTTTTATTTTAAAAAGACAAGTTCAGAATGAAAAAACTAAAGAATTACACAGTAAAATATTCCCATTTTCTGGATTCTAGCAAAGCAAAATACCTAATATAAGGATCTGTAGAGTTTCTGAACGCATTCAAAAAAGAAAATGAGAAATGAAATCTCCAAACCCATTTGACTTTATGCGTTTTTTGTTTAAAAAAGAAAAGTTCAGAATGAAATAACTAAAGAATTACACAGTAAAATATTCCCATTTTCTGGATTCTAGCAAAGCAAAATACCTACTATAAGGATCTGTAGAGTTTCTGAACGCATCCAAAAAAGAAAATGAGAAATGAAAACTCCAAACCCATTTGACTTTATGCGTTTTTTGTCTAAAAAAAGACAAGTTCAGAATGAAATAACTCAAAAATGGCACAGTAAAATATTCCCATTTTCTGGATTCAAACAAAGCAAAATACGTACCATAAGGATCTGTAGAGTTTCTGAACGCATCCAAAAAATAAAATGAAAAATGTAACCTCCAACCCCATTTGACTATGCGTTTTTTGTTTAAAAAAGAAAAGTTCAGAATGAAATAACTCAAAAAGCCACAGTAAAATATTCCCATTTTCTAAATTCTTACAAAGTAAAATACATACTATAAGGATCTGCAGAGTTTCTGAACGCATCCAAAAAAGAAAATGAGAAATGTAACCTCTAAACCCATTTGACTTTATGCGTTTTTGTCCAAAAAAGACAAGATCAGAATGAAATAACTCAAAAATTTCACAGTAAAATATTCCCATTTTCTGGATTCTAACAAAGTAAAATACCTTCTATAAGGATCTGCAGAGTTTTTGAACGCATCCAAAAAAGAAAATGAGAAATGAAACCCCCAACCCAATTTGACTTAATGCGTTTTTATTTTAAAAAAGCCAAGTTTAGAATACAATGACTCAAAAATACCAAAGTATAATATTCCCATTTTCTGGATTCTAACAAAGTAAAATACCTACTATAAGGATCTGCAGAGTTTGTGAACACATCCAAAAAAGAAAATGAGAAATAAAATCTCCAAACCCATTTGACTTAATGAGTATTTATTAAAAAAGCCAAGTTCAGAATAATGCAATTCCTCAAAAATGCCACAGTAAAATTTCTTACAAAGTAAAATACCTACTATAAGGATCTGCAGAGTTTCTGAACGCATGCATCCAAAAAAGAAAATGAGAAATGTAACCTCCAAACCCATTTGACTTAATGCGTATTTATTTTAAAAAAGCCAAGTTCAGAATGCATTTCCTCAAAAATGCCACAGTAAAAAATTCCCATTTTCTATATTATAACAGAGTAAAATACCTTCTATAAGGATCTGCAGAGTTTGTGAACGCATCCAAAAAAGAAAATGAGAAATGTAATCTGGAAATGAAGGCAAAGCACAATAAACAGGTCATCTGAACATGAAAATGCCTTTTGGTTCTTAAACATGGGACGCACAGAATCACATCACTCACATGCATATGATGAAAATTATACGTTTAATAGCAGATGTGAACAGACTGAGTACAAAATGTGTAATATAAAACAACATGTACATTATAACAGTTTAAATAAACGTGATGAGAGAGAGAGAGAGAGAGACTTATTCATAAGTCTTACTCATCGAAATATTCAACGTCTTAACAGCAAACACAAAGTTAAAAATCCTGTTTAAATGAAACGAAAAAAATAAATAAATAAATAAAAGAAACGGTGACCCTGCCTTGAACATGAACGCTTGATTATTAAACAATAACCCTAGATTTAACAGGAAACATCTCATTCAATGGTGGAAATATTAAACAATAATCCTGCCTTGGTCAAGGAGCAAGGTTTATCTCATTCAACTGCGTAAATACACTGAAAAACTTTTTTCAAGCAGTATCTCATATTATTAATAATATGTTTTTCAATTCAGTTTACATTTATTTGTTTTATTTTTCAAATAATATTTTTTCGTTCAAAACTTTGTTGAATATAAATATTGTTCATTACGTGCTCAACGAAAAAATATTTGTTTGGATGAATATACAATGTCAAGGTTACGAGCAAGCCTGCGCATATGTATCAAAGACGACCTGCTCTTCAAGTCAATGGTGGATCGCCAACAACACCTTTGAAGGTTGGTAAAATACTTCCAAATTAAGTTAATAACGAATGTAAGTGATTAATGTTTTAACGTTGTTTGTTAATGTAGACATTTTGTACTTTAGTGTTCAAAGTTAGGTCGAGATTAAAATGTTTTACGATGCAATGCTGCTGTGATACCACATGTAAGCCTAATGGCGAAAATTTTCAATTTCCCAAAAAAGTTCACATTTTCGTATTATGCGAGGCGAAACAGAGTAAAAATGTAATCTAACATTCCCTACTCATTTATTATAGTGTTGTTTGCAAATAGCTGTAATCATTATTGAACTGAATTGAACTCATTTTTGGCTGTTTTAATAACTTGACTTTGAATATAATGCAGTTTTTTTGTAAAATATAAGCGATTACTGATGAGTTGTTGTTGAACGATTCGTTTAATTCAATTCGTTTTGAAAGGTTCTTTAATGTGATTCGGGAAGAACGAGTCGTCTCCAAAAGTGATTTTGTTCAGCGTCCTATAGGTTCTGGAATTAGTTCACCTTTATGGACTTTCTGGTTTTGGAGTTGGTCGTTCATTACGAGACAGGCCCGTAAGCTAAACGTCAGGCATAGATATGAACGTTTGGTCATCTCTCGAGTCTTCAGTTGGAGTCGTTGGTTCTTTTGTCACGTGCCCGCTTCCCGGTTCAGTATCTTGCAATAATAACTTGCAAACTGTTCTGTGTATTGTAAATAATGGCCATATACTTAAACTAATTTTGTAAGTAGGAAAATTATATAAATGTAAAAACGTTTTGGGTCTGCCATCCCGTCTATCACAGTGGTTTGGACCACTGCCTGCTTTCCTAGTTACCTCACCGATTTAAACGAGTGTTCCTTATAAGTAGGCTGCAAGGATATTGTACAAAAGAAGTTATTCTTTCCCTTTAATACAGAGTATGATCTTTGGTCTTTTGTAAATTAGTCATGTCAAAAATTATTACATCCAATGTATTTTTCTATGAGCGATTATAACTTTACCTAGCTTAGCTTGTTTATTATTGTAGTTTGTTGGATAAATAACCCATTACAACTAAATATAAATCTGTGTGTTTGTAATCTGATATTAGGCTAAATGAACTAAATATTGATTAATTATCTAAATAAGTGATGTGCTCTGTCTAAATACTATGGGGAGGGTACAAAATAATGTATTAATTACAGTATGACCAGTGGTTAACCTATGAAACAATCTAAATTTTAAACATGTTGGTCTTAAGAAATGTAGTTAAGGTAGTGGGTAGCATCAGGTGTGATCAAGATAGATTAAAATGTGTGACTATTCAAATATGATAATCTTTTTCTCTCTGTCTTGACCTCTCACTCACTCCCTTTCTTTTCTCACTTATATGCAGGATATCTGAGTTCTGATTTGGAAATATCTGATCAATCTTAACATAACTGCTGTTAGGGTGGGAGAAACCTTCTAAAACTATTTCTGCAGACTCCAGTATTTGGCAGTTTTGAGGTAAGTTTTTTTGTTTTTGTTTATTTTGGTAGGTGCAGAGAGTTCTTGGTAAACACATGAATGTGGAGATGCAAGCATTGTGGCCATTCTTGTACAAGAAGATCTGAACTTCTAAAACATTATAGACTCAGTCATCACCATTATGGAAGACACCACTTTCTCTGCCTGTATGCAAACTGCCCATTTTCAAGCAAAACATGGGATGCTCCACTGAAGCATCTATGTACACACCACCCTTCTCCACATTCCTCAAGAGAAGACATCTCACATTTTAAGTGCCACGTTTGTGACTACGAACAACTTGCTGCTGTAACTGATTTTTTTCACCACATTGGCCAACATTTAAAAAATAATGAATCAGTTACTTGTATGTATGTTGGCTGTTCATATCAAACCAATGTATACGGAAGTTTCCATTCTCACAAATGGAGAAAACACAAAGTGTGTACAACAAGAGATTTAAAACCTGGAATTGTTCATGGATCTCACTTTAATCCATCTGCTTTAGATTCAGTTGACTGTGACATTGATTTGAACGAGGATCTACTAGTTGAAGAACCAACTTTGGAAGAACCTAGACATTTTACAGAAGAAGTTTAGCTAAAGTTAGCTTCAGTTCTACTGAAATTGGAACATAGTTACCTGGTGTCAAGTGCGTCTAGTATATGTACTCATTGAGGAACTGCAGTATCTCATTGGGACTGTGTCTGTTTCAGATACTCAGAAGACAATCACTCAATTTTTAGTGGATCATAATTGTCAGGTAGATGGCTCATTAGTCCAAGAGTTAGCCACAGAACTCTGTACCGCGCATCCTATTCAACTTGCTATTGGAAAAGACGGCCCTCTATCTACTGCATATAGGCGCAACAAATATAAAAATAAGTTCTTTGTAATGGAACCTATGGAATATGTGTTGAATAAAAAAGAACAGAAGATCATTTCAGTATATTCCCTGACTAAATTTATTGCAGCAGTTTTTAAATTGTGAGACTATTCTCAGCAATGCTGTTAATTTAAAGGAGAAACTTGAGTCAGTGTCAAGTGAGAAGCAGGTTTACAGATGTCTCTGGGATGTCTCTTTAAAGAACACAGCCTTTTCTCAAACGAATGTGCAGTTTCAATAATTCTGTACATAGATGATTTTGAGGTTTGCAATCCTTTTGGCACCCCACGCAAAAAACATAAAATCTGTGCCCTATACTGGATTTTAGGCAATCTGCCACCTGGTTCGCACTCTGCATTGTCATCAATCTACTTGGCTGCATTGATCAAAAGTGAGGATGTAAATGAGTATGGATATAACACTGCTCTAGAACCTTTAATTAAGGACTTGGTTACTTTAGAGCAACATGGTATATTTGTGAGCAAGTTAGGAAAATGTGTAAAGGGGATAGTGCAATGTGTTGTTGCGGACAACCTGGCCGTGCATAGTTGTGCTGGTTTTGTGGAGAGTTTTTCGAGTGTTTTTGTTTGTAGGTTTTGTACAGCCTCAAAATCAGAATTTCAGACAAGGGACGTGGGCAGTGGAACATTCTCTTTAAGGACAGAGGAGAGTCATGCAAGACATCTTAAAACAATTGAGGAGGAATCGTTGGTCAGTTGTTTTGGTGTTAAGAAGACTTGTGTTCTGTCATAAAAACTTGCTCATTTTAAAGTCACTACTTGCTTCCCACCAGACATAGTGCATGATTGATTTGAAGGAATTGTTCCTTTTGAAATCGCTCTTTGTCTTTCTGTCTTCACCTCAAAGAAATACTTCATTTTGGAATTTTTGAATGACTCAATAAAAACATTCCCCTTCAAGTGGAAAGATAAAGCAAATTCTCCCAGTACTGTGCCACCTACCGTATTTTTCGGCTCATAAGACGCACCGGCACATAAGACGCACCCAATTTTAAATGAGGAAGATCTAGAAAAAAAAGATTCTGAACCAAATACTGTTGTAAAATATTTTATATCAACTGTGTAAAAGTTAACAGCCAAACATGTAACATGAACAGACAGTAAAAGTAACAAAAAAAAATGCTGTAAAAATGTTTTTCTTTGCCCCCACTCATCATTCTAAAGTCCACCATTCGTTATCACCATCACTGTTCCAGTGCAACATTGCCCCCACATTAGTAATACTGTAATAGCCAGTAACATTGTCACTACATTACTAATAATAGCTAGTAACATTGTCACTACATTACTAATAATAGCCAGTAACATTGTCACTACATTACTAATAATAGCCAGCAACATTGTCACTACATTACTAATAATAGCCAGTAACATTGTCACCACATTACTAATAATAGCTAGTAACATTGTCACTACATTACTAATAATAGCCAGTAACATTGTCACTACATTACTAATAATAGCCAGTAACATTGTCACTACATTACTAATAATAGCTAGCAACATTGTCACCACATTACTAATAATAGCCAGTAACATTGTCACTACATTACCAATAATAGCCAGTAACATTGTCACCACATTACTAATAATAGCCAGTAACATTGTCACCACATTACTAATAACAGCCAGTAACATTGTCACTACATTACTAATAATAGCTAGTAACATTGTCACCACATTACTAATAATAGCTAGTAACATTGTCACCACATTACTAATAATAGCTAGTAACATTGTCACCACATTACCAATAATAGCCAGTAACATTGTCACTACATTACTAATAATAGCCAGTAACATTGTCACTACATTACTAATAATAGCTAGTAACATTGTCACTACATTACTAATAATAGCTAGTAACATTGTCCCCAAATTACTACTAATAATAGCCAGTAACATTGTCACTACATTACTAATAATAGCCAGTAACATTGTCACTACATTACTAATAATATCTAGTAACATTGTCACTACATTACTAATAATAGCTAGTAACATTGTCACTACATTACTAATAATAGCTAGTAAGATTGCCCCCACATTAGTAATAATACAGTGGTTCTCAAACTTTTTTAGTCGAGCCCCCCTTTAAACCTTTAAAAGAACCTGAGCACCCTCATATGTAAAATAATAATTATTTAACAATTATTAAATAATTATTTTAATGTAAAATAAATGTAACTACTCCTTAATGTAAGTGGAACGTCCACTGCTAGGTCTATGTACCACATTGTATTTGTATGTATGTTGCCCTTTAAGAGCTGCGCGTGTGCGAGTAGAGGGAGAGGCGAGTGTGTGCGAGCCTGCGAGGAGAGGGAGAGACGAGTGTGTGCAAGCCTGCGAGGAGAGGGAGAGACGAGTGTGTGCGAGGAGAGGGAAAGACGAGTGTTTGCGCGCTGCTGTTCCCCTGGGACCGCTACCCTGTTGCATATTGTTTACTTTCGTTTTGTGACGCTGAAGGAGGATAAAAATAAAGGTTTGAGTTTGAGATGATGTGCTCGTCTTGAAGCTCCTTCTTTTTCCACTGGCTATGCGGCACAAGCGTCACATCAGGCTCAAACATCGCAGATAAACTGTTAGCTGTGCCCATTTCACATCTTAAAATGTATTTTAGCGTGAGAAATCGGGTTTGTAGCGTGAGAGATCACTCAAATGCGAGAGTCTAACGTTCAATGTGTGCTCTGTAGTTTCCCTCATGAGTATGGATGCGGAAGCACCGCACCGCTGCGGCCAAAGGCATTGTGGGAAATGTAGTTTTTTTCCCCGTTTTCGTTACGACCGCGCTATGGCAGAGATGGGCGATGACGTCAGCGCGCAGCGCTGGGTAAACAAATATGGCCGCGGCTTCAGCCTAGCTCCGGAGCACTTACGCCTCTCATACGGCCGTGACCGGACTTCGCGGCGCTCTGCATTCGGTCGATAAGACGCACCAACTTTTCCCCCTCAGTTTTGGGGAAGAAAAAGTACGTCTTATGAGCAGAAAAATACGGTACATATGCAAAAAGAAAAACAGTTGGTGGCAATTCTCATGAGAATTGGAGTTTGATCAGGTTTTTGCCATTTCTCTTGGGACATAAAGTACCTGCTGACGAACCTGCTTGGTATCTCCTCACAGACTTAAAGGACATTGTTGACCTTGTCACGCCTGTGCATACTGACGAAATGATAGCTTACTTAAATTTCAAAATCTCTGAGCATAGAGTACGGTTCAAAGAGGTTTTCCCAGACTCAAACTTGCTTCCAAAGCATCACTTTTTGGAACACTATCCAGAGCTAATTTATCAGTTTGGACCTCTTGTTTTACTCTGGACTTTAAGATTTGAAGGGCAACATAGCTTTTTTAAGCGAGTAGTACGGCACACTAACTGCTATAAAAACGTGTTGTTTTCCTTGGCAGAGAGACACCAGTTATCTCTGGCACACCAGCTCTACTCATACAACTTTCCAAAATTTCTCTTGGAAGTTAAACATTGCTCAACTGTTAGCACTGTTGTCCTAAAAGATGAAATTGCACAGGCTGTTAAACACAAGCACCCAAATGTGAAGGAAGTTTCGTTGATTGAAAATGTAATCTAAAATGGATTTAACTACAGACTTGGAAAGATCCTTTCATATGGCCCAGTTAAAGGAATGCCTGCCTTCACTGAAATCATCCAGATGGGGGTCCTCAAAAATGAGTTGGCCTTCATTGTTCGGAAACTAAGTTGTTGGTACATGGAACACTTCAGAGCTTTTTGACTTGAAACCTCACCTTCAACGGATATTGAAGTTCTGATGCCATCTCAACTGACTGATCCTTATCCCTTGGTAGAATATGCAGTTGGGGCTATGCGGCTTATTACACTGAAACGATACATTCACGTCTAATGTTTGCATTTGTGTTTTGATTGGTAAGTTTTTTTTTTTTCAGTCTATAAACCTGCATTTCATCCAAAATACATCCAAATCAGTTATATTTAGATATTTTTAATATTTAAAATAAATCCTTTTTATTTATTATAGTCATTTTGATTATTAATGCCTTTCTCTTTTTTTGCTTCCTAATTAGAGGATTTAATTTTTGACTTGTTTGTGAATAAGGCCAATTTTCTCAGCCAAGATGATTCAAGCATCTCTGCAAGCTCAGATAACACACTACCCATAAGCAATGCTTCCTCTGACACCTATAGAAAGGAGCAGTGGCCCAGAGTGTTTGTCATCCCTACTTTCTCTCATTCAACAGAAGCCCAACTTAGGGATGGTAATGCTGAGAATCAGAGAACCCAGGTTCGACTGACTCCCAGCTCTAAAATGCTTTCAAACATCCTGGAAACGCTCGCCGACAAAATCTATTCATACAAATTCTATCATAGCGATGCAGACTTGAGTGAGGTGGCAGAGACACTCACACAGACACACCCCTGTCTGAAAGAACCTGGATCCTTTAACCACAGTTCCCTTTCAGTCGGTCCCGGAGATGTTAGTCGGGATTAGACCGACTGAATGGGAGCGAATCACCGTGAGAGCGACTGACGAACATATCAACGGGCAAATTAATTTGCAGGCGTAGGTGATTGACTAGCAATCAGCCGGGTATAAAGCCGGGCGTGCCTAAGCCTCCAATATGCAATTTTCCTTTGGAGCTGACTGAGTGAGACTCTCTCTCCTGAACTTTGACGCTTCTAGCTTGAAAGATCAGCAGGTTGCTTACCTCTTGGCTTTTTTGGTGTAGTCCTCTGCTAGCCCCAGATTAGCACGCCACCAGCGCCAGCACCTCGAGATCTTCTCAGGCAAGCCTGTCCAGTGATTCAGCCGTTTTCTCGTTTATCCTGTCCATTTTTCACGACACGATGAGCAAAACGTGCACTATTCCTGGCTGTTGTGGGCTTCGCGTTGAAAAGACGGTCACGGGAGTTGCGCGATGTGTTTGGTTTCCAGCACACCGACGCGGCTCTCGAGAAGCGCGAGTGTTTGCATTGCAGCACTCTGCTGAGTCGCACGCGGAAGTTTTGGGTAGAGCGGCGTCAGGTGATTCCTCGCGTCATCCCCAAACACCGAGCGTGCTTCCCGTCTGGTCTGCGGGTGAATCGGACGGCGCTTCGGTGTCGCCCGGTACCTTGTATGATCCTGTAAACGATCTGCTCTCCCACGCAGCATCGGAAGGGGCGCGGCTTTCGGTTCTCCAGTTCAGCTGCCTCCTTCAGGATTGCAGCCGAGCTGGAGCCGGAGGCGTTCGCGGTGCTCTCACAGCCGCAGCCTCGATCGGCGGGAGGTGACTCCTCCCCCCCGAGTCGATGCTGTCACGGCTGGAGAATTGGTGGCTAGGCAGGCGCCGGGACAGGTTCCCCGCATACCGCTAGTGCCTTTTTCTCCCCGAGAAGCACGAGGAGCTCACTAATTCTGGCAGGCTCCCCTGCCTGTCAGGGGATTGAGCTCCTCCCTCTTCACCACTCTGGTCAATGCAGCAGATACGGGTTACTCTTCGATTCCCCGAATGGGTAGGTTGTCGCGGTGCTTACCCCGACAGCGCTGCTGCTTGACGGTCTCGTTCGGGTGTTCCCGCCAAAGCTGGGAGGTTTCATCAGTCCTGATGATGAGAGCTTATTCAGCTGCGGGTAAATCTGCTGCATCATTGCATGCTATGGCGACCTTACAGGTCCTCCGTGTCATCCACCAGGGTGGTGGTGACCAGCAGTCTCTCTGAGACTTGCTTTCAGCCGCTGATTGTCGCCTCGTGCTACAAGATCACCCGTGCTGAACATCGGTCACGCGATGTCCACGCTTGTGGTCCAGGAACGCCATCTGTGGTTCGAGCAGGCTTCAATGCGTCCTGAGGACCGATTTCGGCTTCCGTACGCGCCTGTCTCCCCGGATGGCCTCTTTGGCATCGCCGTGGAGATTTTCGTCAAAGGTCTCCACGATCAGGAGGCAGGCGGAGGGTCTGAGTATAGTTCCACAACAGAAGCAGCAGGCGTTGCTTCTGGGCCGGAACCCTCTCCGCCTGTTCGCTGCCAAAGAGTACGTCTCCTGCCTTGGTTTACTCCTTCGACCTCTGGTCTGGGGAAAACCCCTGCATGCGGATGACGGAGCCAACCTCGGAGGGTTTCGAAAGCAGACGAGGGTTTCTAGTGAAGCTCCCCTGAGGTTGGCAACTCGGGAGGATATGAGATTGTCTTTGGGTCCTGTCATCGACTGTCATCCTGTCATCGTCCTTCGGGACGGCAGCACCTATTGTGTCAAGATAGATCTCACTTCCTGCCCGAGAATAGTGGACTCGCATGCCCTGCGCTCTGGGGTTCCTCTTCCTCGGTCCGACGAAGATCCCGACTTGGGCGCGAGCTCCGCTGGCCATGGCAGAGAGCGCGGGGGCACAACACCCCTGCCCTCATCTGACCATCTCCCAGGGTCAGTCCCTGGTGATTCCGCCCTTAAGTCCGCCTTCGGGCGGCCCCGCCATGGGGACCATCGGCACGTCCCGACCACACTCCCTGTCAGCTTACCTGGGAGCCTGGCGGAAGCTTCCCGGGGTCTCACAGTGGGTGGCCCGGACAATCCGGCAGGGCTACACGATTCAGTTTGTGTCCGCCCCCAGGTTCGAGGTGTGTTTCACACTCCTGTTCTCCGAACAGGGCCTCATTCCTGCGAGAGGAGATCGACGCCCTTTTAACAAAAGGTGCGATCGAGCCGGTACCCCCAGCCGAGATGGAACACGGGTTTTACAGCCCATACTTCCTGGTTCCCAAGAAATCAGGCGGGCTGCGACCAATCTTGGATCTGAAGCGTCTAAACCGGCACCTGGCCAAGTACCGCTTCAAGATGCTGACGGTCCGCTGCATTCTACCGTGCATCCGTCCTGGAGATTGGTTCGCAACAATTTTTCAGGACGCGTACTTTTAGGTAGAAGTGGTACCAAGACACAGACCCTTTCTAAGGTTCTGTTTTGAAGGCCATGCATACCAGTACAAGGTCCTACCCTTCGGTCTTGCCCTATCCCCTCGCACCTTCACAAGGTTATCAGGGCCGCACTAGCCCCGCTTCGCCGGGCAGGCATTCGGATCCTGGACTACCTCGACGACTGGCTTCTACTAGCCTCGTCCAGAGACCAGTTGATCCGACACCAGGGCAAGGTGCTTTCGGACTTAAACTGTTTGGGTCTGAAGGTCAACTGGGAAAAGAGCCACCTCACCCCCGTGAGAGTCATCTCTTTTCTCGGGATGGAGCTGAACTCAGAGAGCATGCTGGCGCGATTATCGGTAGAACGCACCAGGGCCTTGCTGACCGCGCTCTCCGCGGTGTCCTCGCGACCAGTGGTCAGACTGAAGTTATTTCAGAGGCTCCTGGGGCATATGGCAGCCGCAGCCCCAGTCATTCGATTCGGGCTCCTGTGTATGCGACCACTGCAGCTATGGCTTCTCTCGCGAGTTCCGAGTTGGGCATGGCGTCGGGGAGCGCTACGTCTGCCTACGGCAGACATGCTCCCTTACCTGAAGGTCTGGAAGACGGAGTGCTTCTGAGGTACGGGGTGCCTCTTTCGAGCCACCCGACCGAGTGGTGGTCACCACCGACGCCTCCAAGACCGGTTGGGGCGCTGTGTGCGGTTCCCACCGAGAGTCCGGTGCCTGGACCGGAAGACGCTCTCGCTGGCACATAAACCGTCTCGAGCTAGTTGCAGTCATTCTGGCGTTGCGGCGCTTCTGCCTGCTCCTCCGGGGTCGACACGTGCTGGTCAGGACAGACAGCACTGCGGTAGTAGCGTACATCAACCACCAGGGCGGTGTGCGCTCCCGTGCTCTGCACTACCTCGCCCAACGACTGCTCCTCTGGAGTCAGAGCAGACTTTTGTCGCTCAGAGCCTGTCACATCCCCGGGGAGTGCAACCGGATCGCGGATTCGCTGTCCAGGTTCCACCCCAGGGCGGGAGAATGGCGACTCCATCCTCGGGTTGTTCAGCAGATATGGGACATCTACGGCGAGGCCCAGGTAGACCTGTTGCCTCCCGCCAGAACACCCATTGCCGGCTTTTTTACTCCCTGTCCCTGGCTCCTCTCGGGACAGACGCGCTGGCACACTGCTGGCCCAGGAACAAACGCTTATATGCGTTTCCCCCAGTGAGCCTTCTGGCACAAATATTGTGCAAGGTCAGGGAGGACGAGCTAGAACTGCTCCTGATCGCCCCTTTTTGGCCGAACAGAGCTTGGTTCCCGGACCTTTCTGCGCTCGTGACAGCCCCCCCCTGGCCGATCCCTCTGAGTCCGGACCTCCTGACTCAGGGGGGGGGGATACAGGCACCCGCGGCCAGACCTCTGGGCCCTACACGTATGGCATATCTGTCCGTGGTGGACCCAGAGCCTCTACCACCCTCCGTGGTGAGAACTTTGGACCATGCATTAGCACCCTCTACTCGAGCATGCTACGCTGGTAAATGGGGTCGGTTCGTCGAATGATGCTCTTCCCGCCAGGAAGACCCCAGGTCGTGCCCCATCAGAGTCGTGTTGACCTTTCTCCAGGAGAGGTTCGATCGGGGGCTGTCCCCTTCGTCCCTCAAGGTCTATGCCGCCGCTATTTCTGCCTTCCACCTTTGGGTCGAAGGGAAATCAGTGGGCAGCCACGAACTGACGGTGAGATTTCTCAAGGGAGCTAGGCGTCTCAGGCCGCCTAGACCCCCTCTGTTCCCTCTTGGGACCTCTCCGTCGCCCTGTCTGGGCTGCGGAAGTCTCCTTTGAGCCTTTGCACTCTAAGGGGCTGCGCGTCCTCTCACTGAAGACCGCACTCCTGCTCGCTTTGGCCTCAATTAAGAGGGTGGGAGATCTCCAGGCACTGTCCGCCGACGAATCCTGCCTGGAATTCGGCCCTGGTGATTCTCTGGTTACCATCAGACCCAGGCCCGGATTCATCCCCAAGGTCCCATCCGTCCCCTTCCGGGACCAGGTGGTGACCCTGCAAGCTCTGCCCCGGGAGGAGGCAGAACCAGCCCAGGGTTCGTTATGTCCTGTGCGAGCTCTCCGGATCTACTTGGACAGAACCCGGGAGCTTCGTCGCTCCCAGCAGCTCTTCATATATTTCGGAGGCCAGCGTAAGGGTTCCGCTGTCTCCAAGCAAAGGCTTGCCCACTGGCTAGTGCGGCTATCCGCCTAGCTTATGAGGCATGTGAGGTTCCCTGCCCTCTCCATCTGAGGGCCCACTCCACTCGCCGACATTTGTAGAGCTGCGGGCTGGTCTACACCTAACATGTTCATCAGGTTCTACAACCTTGATGTAGGCTCTGTTCCCTCTGCGGTCCTGAGTGGTGGCAGTCACCCTTAGGGGACGGAGCAGGTGTAAGCTTGCAGTACTCTCCTCGTCATCAGGAGAAGTACACCTTTCTAAGAGCTCCCCCTTCGGGCGGCTCTCCCATCCTCCCCCCTTCGGCATCTGACTGAGCGGAGCAGTCAGCGCTGCCAGGTTCCGTGTGGTGGCTTTGCTTCGGCCTGGCCCCCGCAGAGGGTACAGATCTAGGGTACAGATCTGGGAGTCCCTCTCTTGGCGCTCCCTTTCTATGTTCTCTATACAGCTCCCCCTTCAGGTGGCTAGTATGAACCTGTCCCGTTACACCCCTTGCTTGGCGAGTAACGATGACTTTCCGTCTCTGCCTCTTCTCTCTTGCAGAACGATGACCCGCTGGTAGCCCTTCGGGCCTCGACGCGATCTCCGCCACTCCTCCCTGCGGGTCGAGGGGTGCCTCCTTCTGGTCGTCAGCATCAACCGAGTACAGCTAAGCTTTCAGTGTTGGACGACTTCCCCGGCAATGAGTATTCCGGGCAGGGGCAGAAGGGGTTCCCCATTCAGGTACAAACGGCCTTTTACTAACCCCTCTTTTGTGTTTAGTGCCGGCCTGTCTGGATGGACTTCGGGCATGGCCCTTTAAAGAGGCTCCCATTCAGTCGGTCTAATCCCGACTAACGTCTCCGGGACCGACTGAAAGGGAACGTCAAGGTTACTTGCGTAACCCCACGTTCCCTGAATAGGGAACGGAGACGTTACCCTTCGCCATGCCCTGGAAGTCATGGATCTGAGGTAAGCTGGGAGGTAAGTGGGTCCAGCTCCTCGGAAAATTCCATAATGGTGGCGTAGGCACGCCCGACTTTATACCCGGCTGATTGCTAGTCAATCACCTACGCCTGCAAATTATTTTGCCCGTTGATATGTTCGTCAGTCGCTCTCACGGTGATTCGCTCCCATTCAGTCGGTCTAATCCCGACTAACGTCTCCGTTCCCTATTCAGGGAACGTGGGGTTACGCAAGTAACCTAGACGTTATGGATGGAAACAAAGACTTAAGACAAAGATGTATAACTATCGCACATACCTGAAATCGCACAGTTCATCATCTGATGATCTGTCTGTCAATACAGTGAAAAGAAAGTCTGCGATGGATTCCCATCCTGCAAAGAACATAAAGAAACCCAGTCGAGCTGAGTCTAACCATTACCCATCTCTACCTCTTAATGAAACCCCAGAGTCCATGGAGCAATAGAGAATTGCCCTATTGTCTGAGATAAAGAAAAGGAACAATAGCAAAACAATTAGAGAGAAGATGGCACAGACGTTTGCATTCGGAGGCAAGAAATTGTCAACAAGAAAACACCTTTGGTCAGTATCATTAAAAGATGGCCGGCACTCATTGACATTCAAGAGGTACACTAGCATTATTCATTATATGAATTAAAAAAAAGTGTTGTGGGTATTTTTTATGTACATTTTTGTATGTGTATTCCCCAGGTGAATGCAGAGTTCCTGAGAGTAACCACAATTCCGCTTGAAGCTAGATTCACGCAGAACCTTGATGAGAAATGCAGTGAAATGATGCAGGTTATAAGGAAGAAGGGAGGAGCCGTTCGGGAGAAGACGAGGCTGCTGCCAGTTGTAGACAAGGTATAGATGTTTTTTACTTTCTTGCTCACCCACATGACCTTTCAGGTCCTCAATAATAAAATACATTTTTTCAGAATTCTTTAAAATAAGAAATGGCATTTTCAGCATAATAATAACAATAAGAATACATTTTCTTAATAAAAATAAATTATATTGTAAATTACATTTAAATAAACATTGTTTTTATTTTTAATTTCACTTTTTTAAAATTACATGCAAAATGGTCCTTTGAGTATTTTGAGTCTCTGTCACTGATAAGAAAAAATGTAAGTGATGGCGCCGGTGACTTTGCCGACCACAGGGGGTTAATTTTTGCTCTCTAGATGCAGGATACTGACACTGCTACAAAGAGAGAGATTGCACTTAAATGTCTCATCTTTAACATGGGAGAAGCAGTGGAGGACCTCATCAAAGATTTCCTGGTAAGGGAACCTTAAAGTGTGCATCAATGTAAACATAGCAGATGTGTGAAAATAATAAAAGCTGCCACCCCCTCTGTTGGAATGTTAAGAGGTTAATCTGGGGGAAAATCTAAACTGCATTAATTTCTGATTCCGTTTTTTCCCCTCTTCTTTCTAAATTCTTTACTAGGTGTCAGAGAAAGAAGAGGCTAAAGCAATTCTTCAACAGGAAACCATGGCAATATTTGTTTTTAGAGATGCTCAAGCTGTACCCAAAACATTGGCATCATACTGGAGGGACAAAAGGTTCTGAGTGAGTTGCCGTCCATTGCAATGCTGTTGCCATTCTCCTGGGGCTCCTTTATGCCCTCAATATGGAACACCCAAAGACACCGAAACTGACATTTGAGTACATACAAAAAGTCATCATGCAGCTGGACCCAAAAGGAATGACCAAAAAAGTCAAGAGGCTCTACGACCAGATCTACAATACAGCTTAATTCAGGGTTCAAACACATCCCTGCAAATGTTAAATGTTTGAGTAACGTGCTATAGTTTGGCACTTGGTTCTTTATTTTTTGTGTATAATCTGGCAATTGGCTGTTCTAAATGCTACCAATTTTACAAGTTTACAGTGTATTACGTCGGTGTGCGCAATTATACTTCATACTTGCGTTCTGTTTTCTTTTTTTTTTTAGGCCGGTGGATATTATTTGTAGCATAACAACAAAAAAAAAAAAGATTTCTGATGGGGAAAAAAATATCATAATCTACTGCTTGTGTTGAGTTACATAAGTGTAAGAAAATGCCAATATTTGCCAGCTACTAAATGTAAAAAAAAATACACTTTAGTAGTAAGTTGTAGATTTAAATGTTAATAAATGTGAAATCTCAATAAAGTTATCTCAAATAAGATATTGCAAATTATTGATGTCTTTTTTTGATTAGATTTGAATCAGATGCTTTTAACTGATATTTTTAATGGGTATCATGTTTTATTAAATTAAGGTTTTTATTTGTATAAAACAATTTCAATTAACTTTTTATTTAATATTAAGTAAATCTGTTGGATTGGATAAAGTTAATTATTTCTAATACATGTTTCTTAATTTCAAAACAATTTAATTTTATTTAATTAAATTTTTCTACATTTGATTGAGAAAACTAAATTATTCTATTATTTCCTAAATGAGAAAAAAAGTTTTGGTTAAATCTATAATTTTTTGTTTAGATCAAAAATTGAATTTAAATTAATATACTTTTATCAACAAGAAAAACATGCTTTCTATCAAGTATTACAAAATAGTTTTCATAGACATAGAAAATATTGTTTAGGGCAAGTTGTTTATTTTTAATTGGTACAAGTCATAAAATATAGATGTGAACCATTACCCAAAATTGGTTGAATGAAATTGTTTTTCAGTGTACGACACATCATGCTTAGTGTGAATAAGAAACAAGAAAGCTTGCAAAACATTGCGGAAGCGTCGCGTCAGCGTCAAAAAGAAGCTGGATTCAGCAGCGCTGCAATGCGGAAGCGTTGCGTTTTTGAAAGCGTCAATAAGAAGCTGGATTCAGCCTCGGCGTCGTGTTTTTTTTAAGGTGGACCGGTAAGCGTCAATAAGAAGCTGCGAATAAGAAGCTGGATACATACAGTTGGTGGGGCTTGTATATGGTCCTTTGTCCAAAGTGGGGAATGAGAAGAAAACTTGAGAAACCCTGCGTCAGAAGGACGTACGTCTCTCTGACATTAAATGCTATCTCTGACATATTAATGCACTTTCAGTAAGTTTTCTGAAACACCTGTTTTGTCTTATTTGGACACCCACAGACCGTCAGATTCTTGACAGAATTTTGACGTCGATTTCAGGACGATGTTTGCTGGGATTTGTTATTTATTGATCGTGCGCACATGAGGAAAAACATTCTGACGTAGTGTGAAATATTGTACCCTTGGTTTAAAAACGTGCAGCTTTCCGTAGAGATGACATAACATTAAGAAATCAATAACTTTCAGATTCTTACTTCGATGATAGCAGAATGAAAAGAATTGCCATGTTTGTTTTGCTTGCACTCTCTCCTTACTGACAGCTCCCAGGTGAAGAAAGAGTAGGAGGGGTGAGAAAGAGGGCGTTCTGCTCATATTCCGTGCGCTTAGTCCTCAAGCGTTAAATCGTGTAGTGGAAGAACGAGTTTCGCCTTTTCCAGGAGCTGTCATTGAGCTTCTATTTATTTATCTGGAACAAGAACCCTGAGAGTGACAGAAACCCGAGTCCACCTGCGTGCTTTTCAAGAGAAGTGAGTGAGTATGACTAGCGTCATGTATAAGTTAAGTAAGTTAATGTGTATTTGCAAAACGTCACACTGAAAAGTGCAAATTGCTTAAAAGCACTCCAGTCATAGTCGTGTATAACGCACTACGTGTCAGGCACTTGGAGATAACTTGTATGTCTTATACATTTATAAATCGTTATTAAAACACTCATAAGCCGTTTTTACCATTTTGTCTTCGTGGATGTTTACTGGTAAAGCATTTTATGTATATGGTTATATGTATTAAATGTATATTTCGTTGACATGTACCACCTTGACAAAAAATCTATCAGCAAAGTACATTTCTTTAGTTAATGTGTATGTATGAATCCATGGTCATTATTTTAAGTGGTTAAATCAGAAAGCAGGAATACATTACATTGAACGCATTATAGGAACTATGGAATTCATTTTGTGACAAAAACACGCACGTAATTTCAGCAAAAAGGAATGCAATTAAATTGATTACAAAGAAAAAAAATCAGCCTGAAAACAAAAATAACCAAGTATTTACCATAAAAATCAAAAACTTGATTTTAAATACACTCCATTTTTGTTTGCTCCGTTTTAAGGTTTGGTTTTGTTTCTCAGAGTTTTGATTATGCATCTTTGCTTTTGCTTTCTCATTTTTTCTTTCTAATCCTTCCATGGGGGCGAGTAAAACAGGGGTTCGCCCTCATTGGCTTGTACAATTTTGATTGGCAGCTGAATGAACAAGTGTTCGTGTTTAGGCGTCACGTTCAAGATCCCAGAGCTGAACCAAGCACTTTGCTTATTCAATACAACAAGCTCGTATATTATCATCATAAGAGTGAAACTAAATCACTTTTTACATGAATCGGTGGAGACTATTCAAGATGGAAAACACCAACCTTCCCGTGTTGCATGAAATCTGTCCTTAAGCTTGTGGAGAAATTCATATTTATATACAGTATTTGGTTTTGTCATGACAGCGTTTGTCCAGCAGATGGCAGTAGCCACTGATACTGTATGTATACTGTAGGTTGTCAAGGAAACGAAGTTGTGTCTGTGTTGAGAGTAAATATAAAACTAACCCAAAAATTAAAACCACGCTTGTTAGACTACAAGTGTTTTACATTGAGCATGATGAAGCCACGAAAAGATGTTTTGATCAAAATGTATTTTAAAGGTAAATTAAAGAACACCACGGGTTGCTATAATATGGGATTTGAATGCATCTATAATATGGGTTTAGAATTTTTACATTATTGATGTGTTATCTCTCTCTCTCTCTCTCTCTCTCTCTCTCTCTCTCTCTCTCTCTCTATATATATATATATATATATATATATATATA